>CM034155.1:308703743-308987624 GCA_019776745.2 Taxus chinensis
CATAACCTACTCAACGCGCCAACCAGCTCGGCCTCACAATGTTCCATACAATTTGGTGAGGTCTCTCAACCAACTTGTGCAATCAAGCCAACAAACTGACCATCCTCTGCATAGCTCATTGGAAAATTTACTTGGGAAAAAAAAGAGGTTTGGATGTTTCCACATCCATGTATACCATGGGCGATCAAAGCCTATTTCAAGTAATCATTAATCCAAAACCTCCCTAATGTGGGACTAATCCCACTGACCCAATTAAAGTGGCGAGAAAGCGACCTAGTCCGGGTGGATAACGAGGCATGGGGTGGAAACCTCAGCATGGAGAAAGTAGCTCGCTGCAATGGAAAAACAAATGACATGAGACATAAACTACCAACCTCCTTGACCACATTGGATTGTCCCAACTACAACACCGTCGAGCCATGCTATGTTTAACATTGCGGATATGTGTTATTAACCCTTATTTCAGGGAAGGGGATGTTATATACCCCCCTCCCCATTTTAAAACACACAACCTTGGTGTTTTTGCAAGCGTAAGACAAGCCTCAGTCTAAGTATCTCAAGGAGCTTTGTGGGTTCATGTAGTGCCTTGTTTGGCATATAGTTGGTGAGAAGTAATGAAACTAATTGTTTTCCTACCCACCCACCGTATGTCTTCCTCCCTGCTGGCTGCGTAGCTTTCAAAGAGAATCGGATTTTTATTTGATCTTCCTTGTGTTTGTCTCCTACCTGCCATTGCATTAAAGACCCCTGCATCCTTTCTTGGCGTGTTCAATTTTTCCTGGTTGGTGGCCGCACATGCCCCATTTATTATTTCTGTTGACTTGCAACCTGCTGTCTCTCATAGGATGCCTATTGTTTTCTGCCCAAACCACAAATGCTTGTTTGCACTCCATCAAATGCTGCAATAGATAAATTGCTTCAGCGTGTTCTGGATAGTGGATTCATTAATGGTGAAATGAAGGTCTATCATCCTGATGTTGCGAGGGTTGGTGTGGGTTCTCAAATCGTGCTGCACAGGCAGTATCAGTGGAGTGTAGAACTGAAATTCTCCTAGGAAAATGACAGGTCTACATTGGAGAGCACTTAACCCAGTTTGGTGGGTTTTTTTTCTTCCGCTAGTCTTTTATTTAGAGTTTTGGGGCTTGTAGCTCATGTGAGCTCTAATTCGAGCTGGGTTTCATCGTTCTTGTTTGCTACTCATTGTTGAAGAAGGAAACTCTAGTTTTCATACAAAAAAAAAAAACCAGCTCCAGCCTACTACAGTCGCCATTAAACGGTAAGATTTATATTTGCTATAGATCTGTGTTTTTTGTTTGACCCAGATTTTGGGTTTTGTGCATATGAATCCCCATTTTTAAAATATGGTTTGGCTTTGTCATTATATTTAGTGCTTTCATCTTTTGCTAATGTGGGTTCGCCATTTACTTTTTTTTCCTGCACCCAGATCTGTGCGTTGTTTCATTTTGGGTTCGCTTTGCTTGGAATTTTGTAGATATGTTGCTCTAAGATGGGTTTGATATGGTGGTTATAGATGAAGCTGCAAGCTAGGGAAGTAGGCGTGTTACCTCCACTTTCATTGGGTGTTGTATGGTGTGTTCTTGTTGGGTATCCATAGCAACTGCCTGCAACAGTAAGTAGCCAGGTAGCAGGCATGTTGCAGTATAGTAGAAGCCTGTTTGAGTGCTCCAACAAGTAGGTGGTCCAACTTCGTTGTTATCTGTTCAGCATCGACTGCATCCTCAAATTCGGGATTCTCCTTCAAGGTGACAGATCACACCCATGGGCACAGGAGATCTATGCAATGTTGGAGAAAATGTCTTGGGAGATGAAGGTAGCAGGATATTTTTCAGATCCAGATCATGTACTGAGTTTGTATCTTCAAGATCGATTAAGTGAAAGCAAGAGTGTTACCAGAAGACCTGATGAAATTTATTTCTTAGATTCTCTATTGTTTTCTTACTTGTCTTACGATATAACTCATGGAAGAGAATCTCATGGAGGCGGATCTATTTTAGATCAGAATATTCATGAAGCATTTTTGCTTTGCAATGATACGGGCTTCTTCAATGAGTCACTGAGTTGGCAGGCATAAAGGTCTCTGTTGGAATTATCTCACCTTACAAGCTACAGCTGAAATGTTTGCACCGAGAGTTTTATGTTGTCCTCAAACCTGATGGAGGAAAAGGTTATTTATCATTACGGTGGATGCCTTCCAGAGCCAGGAGCATGATGTAATCATTATGTCTTGTGTTCGATCTTCAAATCATGGGGTTGGGTTGTAGCTGTTTCTCACGACGTGAATGTGGCGCTAGCACGAGCTCGCAGAGCACTTTGGGTTAAGGGAAAGCAGCGGCATTGAAACAATCATATGCATATGGAGATGGCATTTTAAACCAGGCATGTTAAACCTGCCCTTGCAATCTTCTGCTACCCTTTTATTATGTCATGAATTGAATGTACTTCTATTTTTTCTTTTAATCTGTTATGGCATTTAGAATGGGCTTCTGCTTTTTCCTTGCTCCTCAATTAATTGCTCTCTGGCTTCGAAAATGGTATTTTGTAGCATAAAATTATTTCACAATGGACAAAATGAATGAACTATGTAGACAGTAAAACTTAACCTTTGTTTATGTTATTAGTTACTTCAATTTTCTGATCAATAATGGTAATTTATGAAAGCTATCTCAAATCGATTACAATTTTAATTCCAGTTTAAAAAAAATAAAAATTGGCTAGGTTGCTTTATGACTGCTTGATAATGCTTTTATTCTAAATGGATGTAATAGTGAAAGGCAGAAATTAAATTTGTAGAGTGAAGGGCAGAGGTAAAAAAAAAAAAAAAGGTACTTTTGAATGAAATCTAGTTGGTCTTGCCTGTGTCCTGAAGAGTTCTTCTTTTATTAGGAAGCTATTTAAAATATGCCTCTGGGTAGCTGTACGCAAATTGCATTCCTAGGAATAAACACATGAAGATGCATAGTTGTAGTCTGTAGGGTTTTGCAAAGCGTTATTATCGATCCAAGAATCAAACAATTATCTTCTTGAAATTATTGGTGAAGGCAAAAACCATGTTTTAGTTTTAATTTAATTGCTTTTGGTTACAATTTCTGCAATGCCATTTTTTTGGAAGATATTCAAAACAACAGAGGCCCATGAATATGTTTAAACTTGGAAATTGTAGAGTTTTCTCCTTTTTGGTAAAGTGTATGATGTTATAGACATTCAATGTAAATTATTTTTCCTTGTGAATCGAACTCTGTAGTAGCAGATGTTTTCCTTGGAGCGACTATGAGGATAGGTCGAGTAGACTGTCATGAAATAGAGGGGTATGCCAAACTATTCATATGTTGTTTTAGAGACGGAAGAGAAGGCTTAGTTTGTAGGAAGAGTATTTTGCTTTGTATTCCTCCTTCGCTGACTGTAGACCTTGTGATTGGTGACTCGTGTTGGGTCATGGTAGAGGATCTTATGTCGATTCACTTATATTTTCAACATACTATCCCTTGCTTGTTTAAATTCAAGTAACGAATGAAATGGGTTTTCTATTAAATCCATTTTGTAGCTTAGCAAACCTTCAATAATTCAGGTAGGGACCTTCTGAGTAAGTGTTGACTAAGGCATGTATGAAAATAGAATGGTTACCTTTCTTCAAATTGGGTTAGACTTGTATGCAAATGGAAAAGGTAGGAATCGACTCAGTTACATATTTTAGCGAGCTAAGTCCTTAACTCTTACAACGATCATACGAGTGGTGGATTACGGGTTTATTACTGTTTATGTGATGTAAGATAATAACAACCTTTGGTGAAAAGACTTCTTCTTGATCCTTGCTTGTGTAATCCAACTATAGTTGTTGAATGAAATTTAGTTGGATAGAATCTAATTTATTTAACTTCTTGAAGAAAACTATTTAGGTTCGGTGAGAATTACTTGGCATTTTGAATCTTCAGATTCAGTTTTTGTGTTGTGAGTATTATATGTATGTTGGTTTATTCAGTCGAGTGAAGTTACCTTTAATCTTTGACTGATTTGTGTTCATATATGGTTGGGGCCTGTATTCTTCCTAAAACATGGATGTGCGTTAATGCAGTCTTGTTAACAAGCAATTTTGAATATGTTAAGTCATTTGACTGAGCTTTATCTTTTGGTTAATAATAATAGAATGATGTTTGGGTGTTAGATTTCAATCACGTAATCCATAGGATTACATGACTGAAATATCAATACTCTCAACCTTGTTGTCTTCACCAATAAGGTCTCACCTTGATTATCTTTGGAATAACTCCCTCACTTAAATATTGGGACTCCTCCTTGTTGGCTGGTATAAATCTCGTCATCTTGTGAAACATTTTGATTAGTGGTTTTTGATTTGATCCATTCTTGAGTTTAGAATTTTACTTTCATGATATTATAAAATGTTAGCTTACTGTTGCAATGGGAAGTCTTAACATGCTCAGTTCTAGCGAACTGACTCTAGTTAATATTTGTGCAGATGGATTATGCGAGTAGACTAGAGGAAAAGAGTGTTAAAGGTTCATCTGTACAATTTATGAAGTTCCTTGTAAAAATGTCCAATGTGTTGTAAATTGTGTAACATTGCTTGTAAAGAGAGTTGATATGACCTCTTGCCTTGTATTGTTCGGTAATGGTGAAATAAAGTGTCTTGTTCTTGTGTAGTCAAACTTGAAATTACCTTTGTGAGAAATAATATTCAATCTTGACCTTGTTATGAGTATTCTTTTGGTGATATCATTTACAGTCATGAAAATTTTGTAGCATGGCTTGGCTTATTTTGTTACCTTCTTGTTCTTGACCCAAGTGAAATCCAATCTCTTGACTCCTTTGTTTCATGTGCCATGTTGAATGGAAATGTTATAACCGTGGTTTGTGTTCTTGTTAAATAACGATAATTTCTTCTTTCAGGTCATAATGCTTATTGGTTTAGTAACCCTCCATGGTACTAGTATCAATGTTATTCTAGGCATATTTTAGTGGGTTGAAACCCCCCCTTTTTCTAAGGATAATCAAAGATAAAAGAAGAGGAATACATAGATGAATAAATAAAGAAGATAATAATGAAGTTGTATTTGGTTGATAAAATTAAGAGTTTTTAATTGGAAGAAAGTGTTTATCTAATGATGTAAAAAAAAAATCTACTATTGCTAACCTTAAGCTATGGATTAAACATTGTCCTCTTGTTGGGAAACGTTAATCAATTTTAAAAGTAATATCACTGTTGGCTTTTGGGGATATCGATAGATCTTATCTAGTACATGAGTTTGAATAAAAACACATTAAGTACAAGGCTTCCATGTTGGGAACCCCTGTGTATCCCTTGACGAACTTAATCAAGATGATTTCTAAATTAAGTTTTTACCAAAATTCAATTGAACTCTTAAGACTCATTAAAAGACTGGTTAATAACTAAATAGATCATAATAAAATAAATTTATCTTCTCTCTCTAACCATTACCATGGTACCTTGTAGTCCTTGTCTAAGCTATGATAAAATTCTAATTCTTGATCAAAGATGATTAGGGTTCTGAACCTTAACGATACTCCTCTCCTTTTGATCTTACGCTTGCCTCCTTATGCAATGTGGGTATGAAATGAGTTTCAGTAGTGGGGGTTTAGATAGATAGCCTTGTGGAATTGCTTACCTCTTGGTTTTGTAAACAAATTAATCAAGGAATTTTCATATTATAGGTGATCCTAGGATAGTCCTCAAGTTATATAAAAGAAAAGAAACTTAATCCTATAAGAAGAATGGTATGAAACAAATCATGAACCTTCTAGAACGTAAACTAAGAATTGTAAGATGGCTCGAGTAAATCAGTAATCTTAAGAAGATTTTCACAGTGGGATGTCTTCAGCTATAACTATGTAATGTGGTTGGTCTTTGGCCATGTCCTTTCACAAGTGAACAGTAAATTGTCCTTGATAGGTGTGAACGTTTTTTGTGCAGCCTTTAGGGCCATCTTTGTATTAAGTTGTTCACAGTGTTAGTTGTATCCTTGGTGACGACATGTTGCGTCATGTTATGTGTCAAGCAAGTCAAAAAAGAAAAAGCAAAAAGGTTATCCTGTATTGCACTGTGTGTTGTGTGTGTGTTGATTATTTGGGTCGTTACAGTTGATTTCTACTCGCGTTGGAGAGGTTTGAAGAGGTTAAGGAGGATTTTTGGAGGATTGTTTGAGGACAGAGTTAGGTTCCCTAAAGGATATATTTTTTCCTTGTGTTGTTTTCGAGATGTCAAACGACATTTTTAGATCTCAAAGTGAACTGAAGACTTGTCAAAAATTCAAAGACACTCCATTTGATGCATTTATTTTCCTATTTTAGAGTTTATTTACCATTATTGGTATTACTTTTCAGTTGCTTTTGATAGAGAACTAGAGAAAGTTGTCCTTGCAAGTGCTACAAGAAGGTAGAGGACAATTTTGAACGTGGAATGAGCCTTTTGAAAGTTTGATGGTTCAATTTGTGTAGGTCTATTAATTCCATCACAGTAATATAAGTTTTTCAAATTGTACTTACAATAGATTTTTAATGGAATGGTCACTCTAGTGGACTAGAAGATGTAGGCACATGACAGTTCACTCCATTGTAAATCGTGTTGCATGGTGTTGATTATGTGTACATGCTATTTGGACTGGTGATTTGCGTTGTATTCTTCCACAGATTTTGTGGTTACATTTTATAGATTTGATTTTAAACTATTTGATGGTAGCCTGGTCTTTGTTATAGTTTATGGATAATGTTTTTTTATTAGAGATCGTGATTCTAAATCTGTTATTGAGAAACATTTTGTTGACTTGTTTTTCTAAAGATGGATACTAACTCAATGTGAAAGTTATATGGAGTATGCTGGAGAGCCTCCTTACGTTGTTGAGAACAGTTATGGAGATGATCATTATACATCATTGTGCACGAGCTGAGAAGATCTCCGACATTCAGCAAAGTTGTGATTTTATGTGTTCTGAGTTGGCATGAGAGCATCAGAAAAGGAAATGACGCCAAGAGGAACCCCAAATATAGTCTAGGATAGTTTGTACCCATTACGCAACGCACAGACATGTTGTAGAGTGTTGTTCGTTAGCTTTTCCAGATCACGAACTAAAGTGGTTTCGTCGCAGAAATGAAGCCCGAGGGAAAACACTTGCCATTTCGAGCGGTATCTAGCAGTCAGAGCGAGAGGGACACTAAATATTTCTATATGTTCCTCTCACAATTATACTACATTATGCAGACTCCGACTCAGCAGAGGCAATTAGCCAAAGTGTTCTGGCGATTTCTAAGTCATGCCCAGTTCAACTCATGATCAATTGGGAGATCAGTGCGAGTTATGTTACAACTGATGTGGTATGCCACATGGGCTTGGCCACTATACCAATGCCTCATGCCAGAAAATGTGGGACTAGAGATGGAGCCCTTCAAAGTATAGTGCTTGAAGTTTGTACCTTGAGATTTGTTGTAGAAGGGAAGTTCTCAGATAATATTACTCCCAATATAATTCCGTGGGAGATGGATGACATTGTGGGAAGTTTTTACCTTACCTCTAGAAAGGCATCTCCAACAAGGCAAGAAGATGGTATTTAGCTGAATTTGGATCATAGCTACGTAGTCCAGTTTGGGACAGGTCATGTCACCGAACCTTGTCATGGATTCATCAGTGAGTCTTCATATTCATACATACAAGGAGACCAATTTGAGACTCATGGAGACGAGAAATCATCCAATGATCCGTGAGGCCAAGTTTTAAATGTACAAGCCTTCACAAAGGTTTCTTTTATTGGTAAGGAATCTTTGTACAAATTAGCAAAATATGTCATTTCATTTTAAGCATTTTGGGTTTCCTATGTTGTAATAAGGGAATTGATACCCATATTTCACATTTTCAAGTTATGAAAACGTGTTAGGCATAATGTATTTGAAATGCCCTCTTGGGAAATGTTAATATTAGAGGTTGATGTCTTGTTACACATTTTTCAAGACCCATTTGTGGGCATGGCTTGTAATGAAGATATATATTGCATTATAAAACTCCTAATGTGTGAAACTAATTTAATGGTTTACTAACATCATATTTGTATTTGTGCAATGTATTATTTTCTTGTTGATTTGTATGATGTAAGTAGGATAGATGCAAACATTTATTTTACCAGAGTTAATTCAAATACAACAGTACCAAATGTTGAATTGGTCAAAGTGTTTTTCCAAGTTAAGATAAGGTGGTAAGACTAAATGATGAATTGTAGCTAATTGATGCAGTTTCAAAGACTCGCGATGGTTTCATATGTAAGGAAGAACCGAGAGATAGATTTATCATAGTTAGATCTTTCTTATCACATCTTGGATGATGATTTCCATTATGATTTAGATAGCAGTCTACTATGTTCAATGGGCATTATAAGGATGTCTAGTTTTGGATTTTTATCTATTCTCGTATTTTAGACCAACATTTGGGCACATCATATTTGTAATTTACACCAGGTGATAATTCGTAGTGTTGAAAATTTCCCCATTTTAGATGTAACATTTGTGCAGAAAAACTATATGTAACTAGCAGTTTCAAGGGTTCGCTCTAATTATCAACCTCATTATGAAAATTTTAGATTTAGATTTTGAATCACTTCCATGATATTTTGCAGTGATATGTTTTGATAATCAAAAAATTCAAAGTCTTAGTGGACACTACCTATTATTTGAATTTCAGTGATTTATTCTATACTGATCCTCTTTTGTGGTTCCAGTATTGGAAAAATCACACAATTTCAGTTGGACATTGCTCTTTTCGATGGCACATTGTGTCTATTTACACTAATCCATTTTATGTCACATTCTTAACATTTCAAAACACTTGGCAACACTAACCACTATGATATATTCTATTTTCTATACTATGGGTTCACATAGGATTCTGCATAGGAGATTTAATAGAAGATTGGATTTTCCACAGTGACAAGATCCACTTGAAGCTTTTGGTGGAACAAAATCCTTCTCAGTGGGGAGGTGTGATCTGGAGGGAATTTCTGGGTATAATATGTTACCAAGTTCTTCCTGAACTAATACAATACAAAATATCACTCATTCATCTTTCTGACAACTATTAGAATGTGTGAAACAAACACAATATACTCAATTTGTCCTTGATCAAAGTTCAGGTAAAAGTTTATCAAAAGTGAAAACATAGGTCTACAGTACCCTGGCTCAATGCAGAGACCCAATCTGCATACTTTGGAGTTGGCAAAGGAAAAACATAGACTTATACATGCTTGGTTTATTTCTTCAATGTTCTTCATGCATGTGTAACAATAAGGTGATTCAACAATGGTATTAATGTAATTTCAATAATTCAAATACACTATAGTTTCTATCACTTTAGTTTTGTGCACTCCCTTGATGAAAAGTAGTTGATAAAGAAGGGTCCACAAGGTGGGTCCTTAGGCCACCACGTGGTATGCCACTACAACCTACTCACCTAGCCAACCAACTTGAGCTCACATTGTTCCACATAGTTGGGTGAGTTAGCTCAACCAGCTTGCATACTCAAGCCAACAAACCAACCATTCTCCACATATATCAATGAGCAATTTACCTAGGAAACAAAATAGGTTTGGATGTGTGCACATCCATGTAAACAGTGGGCAATCAAATCCTATTTCAAGGATTCATTAATCAAAAACCTACCTAATGTGGGACTAATCTCATCAACCCAATCAAAGTAGCAAGTCCAACATGCAAACGACCTAGTTGGGGTGGATAGCGGGGCGTGGAGTAGAAAAATCGGCATGGAGTAAGTAGCTCATTGAAGCAGAAAAGAAAATGATGTGAGACTTTAACTATCGATCTCTGTAACCACATTGGATAGTCCCAAATGCCACTTCACTAAGCCATGCTATGTATAACATTACAGATATGGGTTATTAACTCTTATTTTGGGGTAGGGGATGTTATATACCCCCTCCCCATTTTAAAACACACAAGCTTGGTGTTTTTGTCAGGGAAAGCCAAACCTCACTCTAAGTATCTCAAGGATCTCTGTGGGTTCATTTCTACTCATAGAGGAGATGTTTGAAGAGCTCAAGGAGGATTTTCTGAGCATTGTTCGAGGACAGAGTCAGGTTCCCTAAAGGATATATTGTTTTCTTGTGTCATTTTCAGGATGTCAAATGACATTTTTAGATCTCAAAGTGAAATGAAGACTTTTCATAAATTCAAAGACGCTCCCTTCGATGTATTTATTTTCCTATTTTAGAGTTAATTTTTTATTATTGGTAGTAGTTTTCTGTTACTTTTGACACAGAACTAGGGGAAGTTAACCTTCAAAGAGCTACAAGAGGTTGGAGGACATTTTTGAATGTGGTGTGAGTATTTTGAAATTTTTATAGTTAAATTTATGTAGGTCTACTAATTTGTAACACCCATCTAAAACTCCCACTCGAGACCCAAGAACAACCTAGGTTAGTTAGAAAAATTATGGAATAATTTTTTTTGTTCAAGGTGAGACTACAAACAAGCCTTGAAGCAACAGTTGGCACAAGGAAGTATATCAAGGTCAATCATGTTAAGAAGATAAATTTTTCTATTGGTACAACATATAAAAGACCACATTACAATTAGTGAGTATAATTAACCAAGTATAGTTTAAATTTCCTTTAGGTGTTAATTTAATAATCAGATTAAATTAACAATAGGGTCAAATATTTCTTAATTACACTTAGAGGACTACAATGGCCAAAACAATAAAAAAAGGCTCTCATTATGAGGGGCTAGGAAAAAAATTCCCTTGCCACACAAGGTGGCCCCAGAATGGTCAACTCATGCTTTTAGAAAAACACATTGAAAATAAGGAAGGTAATTTTCCTCTTACCCACTCACATACTGACCTAAAATATTCAAACTAATTTTCTCATATTTTCCACACTCAAAAAATCCTAAGCACCATTCCATTAGATAGGAAATTTCTTCTCCTTTCCAGAGATATAAGGAAGTCCTTCTAACTCCCTATAAAACTCAAGTTATGGGCTGACAGGCCTTGGGAGGAAACTTTTCCCTGAAGCAGGGCCTACGGGCCTAGGGGAGAAATTTTTCCCCAAGGGCGTTCAGCTCGGTGGGGCTAGGGAGGAAAGTTTGATTCTTGGCACTTGGGGTGAAAAGTGAACTTTACCCCCGCGTGCCCCTAAGTCTGCGGTGGGACTCCGTGCCTGAAAATGAAATTATACAACGGGCTGCAAGGGACGTGTGGCACATTCTTAGCCAACGGGGGGGAAGCCAGTTAGCGGGGATGAGAAAGCATTTTTTCCTTAAGGATTAAAAAGGCGAATGGGATAAAAACCACCCGCGCGTCCATCGGTGACTCACGACGCCATGTGTCAGACGATCATTAGTTGCAGGTCGGCGGGGAGATTTGGGAAAAGTTGACTTTTGAGCACAAACCTTCAGGACACTCCATGCCTCAGCTGACACATCGTGGAGCCACATATCAGCTAGCCATTGGCTGCGGGGATGCGGGGCCATGGAGGAAAATTTTGGACTAATTAAAATTTTGACAATGAAAGAAGGTTCGGGCCGGCTGGGTGAAAGGGAACTTCATGATTTTTATGCCCTTTGGGAAAAAAATGAAAATGGAAAGTTTTAACCCGCAGGTCTGCCAGCAAATATTTTGATAATTTAAATTTGACAGTTAGATTATTTTTGAGCCCAAAATGAAGTAAAAACTTTAGAAGGCAGTAACTTTGGATTGGGAACTCGGTTTTGGGCAAATGAGAACTTTTCGAAAAGATCTCAAATTCCTCTTTGCACATGAAGGATAAAATTTTAATTTTGATAAGTTTTGTAGGGTCAAACTTGAGAAAAAAAAATTCTGTTACTTAGGAAGTGAACTGGTCTTTTTAACTTATCATCTTTGTTTGAATTTTCCATTAACTCTTTCTCAACATGCCCAATAGGCATGGAGGATTTCACTTGGAAAATTTTGAGATAGAAAACAAAGTTCAATTTGGTTGATTGTTTTGCAAATAAAAATTACCAATTTTATACAGTAAAATGTCTGCATCTTGCTTTTTCCTGATTTTGCAAGATTCAAAGAAAATTTCTCAAGTGTCTTAGTTTGATTGGAATTTTTTTGATCATATTAAAATTCAAATTGATATTTCATTTGTTTTCTAAATTTTGTAGGTTCATTCTATTCATTTTGATAAAGATTTGCAAAGTTTATAGTGAAATAACAATTTGAAGTTTATACATTTCAAAAACAAAGACTAATCTCTTTCTTTTCCATACTATAAAAACATTGAATTCCTTCCAAGTTAGTTCAAGATAGTTATCTTTCCTTCAATCAAAAGTAGAAAAAAGAATGCAGCTTCTATTTTTGAAATCATTCCTTTCAACAAAACAAAGTAATGTATTTTCTTCATACATATTTCTTTCTTTCAAACAAAAATTCCTCAATATATTTCAACACGGATTTTAAACAACAGTAACTCCATTTGTGGAAAATAATATAACTTCTATTTATATTGATCAAATACAACTTTACAAATTACCACTCTTTCTCTTTTCCTTTCATTCAAAAGTAGTTTCACGTTTCATTACACAGTACAAATTTCAGTGCATATCTCTTTCTCATTTAAACATAGGATTTCATTTCCAAAATAGAATAACTATCCAATACGAATAATATTACATGTCATCCACTTGAAGTGGGAAATATGTTTACAAAAAGAAGTCTCACAAAGGACAGCCAAACTCTGTCTTCTTTCTCCGTTCCAGAACATCAACTTGAAGTTCTTCCATTTTCCAATTTGATCACAACAGAACAGGGGGAAAGGAAATGCTCTCCACCCAACCAAGACATCCAATGAAAAGGAGAATCCACCCTCTTCATTGGCCCCTGAGCCCCAACCACAATGCAATAAGAAATTTGTTTCAACTCATGGTAACAATTGGATTCAACAACACACATGAAATTTCATATTTAAAACACAGTCCAAAACAAAACTACAGTTTGCAACCATCGATAAAAGAGAAGAAACAACACTCAGGATTCCTCATGCAAGCCAAAGGAACAAGAAACTATTGGGGATGTTGTTTATGCCTCCCAAGGGGAAATTGGGTATCACCACCTGAGATAAAACAACCAAAATATAACAATTTAAACCCTGGCATGCCCTTATGCCTCCCCCAAGTACCCCTTATTCCTCACATTTTCTTATGCCTCCCCAACCTCTTATGGCACCCCATAACGAGTAAAGAAATAAAATTTATTTCTCTGCAAGGTGGAACCCAAATCCCAACGCCCTCCACACTTATACCTCCCCAAAACACTTATGCCTCCCACAAAATACCCCATAGTCTTCTCCTACACCATCCCTAGGCAGTCTACCCAACCAACCATCAAGAAAACAAACAAGTAACCATTCACACATTCATAAAAAGGAAAGAAGAGTATTTCCAAGAGCTAATATCTTACCTCTGCATGATGGAGTTGTTCCAAGTTCCAAACATCAAGCTATTCCAATGCAAGCAGCCCAAAATATCATCAAGGCACAAGCATTCAAAAACCTTCAACTTCTCCAAAACAAGAGCTCCAACAACAAAATAATTCAACCCAAATGAAGTTTGCAAAACTGAAATAACCAAAAACAAGCCAAGAAAATTCAAATTTATAGAAGAGGGAAGAGAAGAGGTTAAGGTGGATCCATGTAGGATGCCACCTCACACATCCTCAACTCCACCTCATAAGTCAACTTCAATCTCCAATGCATAATAAATAGGTGGGTGAATAATATGATAGATTTACTTACACACTCAAATCAAACCCACACCCCAAAGGACTGAAATTAAAACATGTAAGAAAAGTGCAATTGCAACATTCAACTTGACTTACAAAAATGGTTAACAAAGGTCTAAATTTAACCATCCAACCATAGGTATGGTTGGTAAATAGATTTAAGAGGTGTGGGACAAGTCTAACTTGTCCCACAAGCCTCCAAAATCAGCCTCCAAGGACAAATTCGAATTTCAAAGAAGGTGGAGTGTTTCACACCCCAAAACTAACTTACACATCTCTTACAACACTTAAACCAAGAGAAAACAACTCTATTAATTACATTATCATGACCCATTTAATTAATTAACTTAACAACATGATTACTCACAATATTGACACACCATTTAATAAATAATGAAAGGGGTCAATGCACCTCTAAATAAACACATGCAAACATTAAACAAAGGAACCAAATAAAAGAAAAAATAAATCCATTGGTCACATTTGAAGGGAGTCCCACCCAAAGAAATCCCTAACAACTATAAAACACATACAAACAATTTCAAGTTGCCATGGTGACCTTGTTGAATTCATCTAGAATTCCAATGTGGTTGGTCTCCAATCACACGATGTGTGTTGTGATATTTTTAACCTGTAAAACAAAAATACCTCCTTCGGCCTCGTGGCCATATCAGAACATCCAAAATGCATATAAACATGATTATAAAATCATCTATATATATATATATATATGAATCAAAACAACATCAAAGAAACCAATAATATCATTTACAATTTTATCAACAACTATGATTAATTCTATTTTCTAGGTCTACTCAATATATCCAAATATCACATGTCTGAACAACATCCATAAATATAACCATGTCGAACAGTATATCAAAATCAATATATAAAATGTCTCTAATGATCATCATGCCTCATATATAAATTCAAGTCAACAATAATCCATTATCTAACATCTAACATCATACTAAATCAAAACTATAATAATGCCTATAATATAGTCAGCAGTATCATGATCAATATTAAAATGTGTCAAAGGGAAGAGGGCACTATATAATTCCATCATGGCATTATAATTTTTCCAAATTGTACTCGCAATAGATTTTAAATAGAATCACAAACAAGTTATACCCATTACTCGACGCACAAACAAGTTATAAAGTGTTATTGGTTAGCTTTTCCGAATCAGCAACCAGAGTGGTTTCTTCGCATAATTTAAGCCATAAGGAAATCACCCACCATTTCTAGTGGTAGGCAGTAGTTAGAGTGATTGACACACCAAATATTTCCATATGAGTGTCCTACAATTATACTACATTAAGAAGAGGAAATTAGCTAAAGTATTCTTGAGATTTCTGAGTCATGCCAAGTTTAACTCATGATCGATTGGGAGATCAATGTGAGTTATGTTATAATTGATGTGGTATGTTGTATGAGCTAGGCCACTATACCAATCCCTTATGATAGGAAATTGTGGACTAGAGACGAAGCATTTCAAAGTATATTTCTTGAATTTTGTACCTTGAGATTTATTGTAGAAGGGAAGTTCTTAGATAGGATTACTCTCGATATAATTCCACGGAAGATAGATGACATTTTTCTGGGAAGTGTTTACCTTACCTTTAGACAAACATCTCCGACAAGGAAAGGAGATAGTATTGATCTGAATTTCGATCATAGCTACATAGTCCAATTTGGAGCAGGTCATGTCACTGAACCTTGTCATGGATTCATCAGTGAGTCTTAATATTCATACATACAAGGAGTCCACTTTAAGACTGATGGAGACGAGGAATCATCTAATGATCCATGAGGCCATCATTAAATGTACAAGCCTTCATAGAGATATCTTTTATTGATAAGGAATATTTGTATAAATTAGCATAGTATGTCATTTTATTTTGAGCATTTTTGTTTCCTATATTGTTGTAGTAAGGGAACTGATATCCATATTTCACACATTCAAGTTATGAATATGTGATAGGCATAGTGTATTTGAAATACCCTCTTGTGAAATGTTAATATTACAAGTTGATGTCTTGTTACACATTCGTCAAGACCCATTTTTGGGCAATCTTTGTAATCAAGATATATATTCCATTATAAGACCCCTGATGTGGGAAATTAATGTAGTGGTTTACTAACACCATAGTTGTGCAATATATCATTTCCTTGTTGATTTGTATAATGTAAGTAGGATGGATGCAAACATTTATCTCACCAGAGATAGTTGAAATACAAGAGCAAAAAATGTTGAATCGGTCAAAGTGTTTTTACAGTGAAGACAAGGTGGTAAAAATAAACGATGAATTGTAGCCAATCGATGCAGTTTCAAAGAATCATGATGGTTTCACATGTAGGGAAGAGCCGAGAGATAGGTTTATCATAGTCAGATTGTTCTTGTCACATCTTGGTTGATGATTTCCATTAAGATTTAGATAACAGTCTTCTAGGTTCAATGGGGATTATAATTCTGTCTAGTTCGATTTATATTTATTCTCGTATTTTAGAGCAACATTTGGGCACATCATATTTTAAATTTACACTAGGTGATAATTCGCAGTGTTGACAATTTCCCCATTTTTGATGTAAACGTTTTGCAGACAAATTATTTTAACTAGCATCTTCAAGGGTTTAGTCTAATTCTCTGCCTCATTATGGAAATTTTACATTTTGATTTCTTAATCACTGCCATGATATTTTGCAGTGATATGTTTGAATAATAAAAAACTTCAAAGTGTCAGTGGACACTACCAATTATTTTAATTTCAGTTATTTATTCCATACTGATCCACTTTTGTAGTTGCAGTATTGTAAAAAGCACACAATTTCAGTTGGACATTCCCATTTCTTATGGCACATTGTGTCTATTTACACTAATCCATTTTATGTCATATTATTAAAATTTTAAAACATTTGGAAACACTAACAACTATGATATATTATTGTTTCGATACTATGGGTTCACATACGAATATGGAAAGGAAATTTAATGGAAGATTGGAGTTTCAATAGTGACAAGATCTAGTTGAAGCTTTTGGTGGGAAAATATCCTTCTCAGTGGGGGCATGTGATCCAAAGGGAATTTCTGGGTATAATATGTTCCCAATTTCTTCTTGAACTAGTGTATTACAAAATATCACTTAGTTATCTTTCATACAACTATTGGAACGCGTGAAACGGACACGGTATACTCATTTTCTTGTTGATCAAATTTTGGGTCAAATTTTATGAAAAGGAAAAACATAGGTCTACAGTATCATGGCTCATAACAAAGAGCCTATTTGCATACTTTGAAGTTGGTAAAAAAAAAGGACTTCGACGTGCTTGGTTTAGTTCATCAGTGTTATTTGTGTATGTGTAACAAAAAGGGGGTTCAACAGTGGTATTAGTGTAATATCAATAATTCAATTACATTATAGTTTATATCACACTGTTTTTGTGCACTCTCATCATGAAAAGTGGCTAATAAATAAGGGTTCACATGGCGGGTCATTAGGCCACCACATCGTATGCCAATACAACCTACTCAGCTAGCCGAATAGCTCATGCTCATGATGTTCCACATAATTGGGTGAGGTAGCTCAACCAGCTTGCATGGTCAAGCCAACAAATCAACCATTCTCTACATAGCTCATTGAGGAATTTACCTGGGCAGCAAAAGAGGTTTGGATGTGTCCACATTCACTACTACAAGGGGGGGTCATTTGAGACATTAATAGAGACAAAATTTGACAAAATTGTCTCAAATAGAGACAATAAAAAAGTTGTATATTGTCTCTATTATTGTCTCAAAGCGGGTGTCTCTAATCATTGTCTCTAATTATTGTCTCTTAAGAGACAATAATGATTTATACATATTTTGTCTCTTGAGAGACAATATAATTTTTGTCTCTCTAGAGACAATATCATTTTCGTCTCTCTAGAGACAATATCATTATTGTCTCCTTAGAGACAATACCGAATACTAACATTTTGTCTCTCTAGAGACAATACTAATTTCAATTTTTATTGTCTCTCTAGAGACAATACGAATTTAAAGAATGAAAAATATGAATTTTAAAACTACATAATAACCAAATATCATATAGTGCAATCAACAAAGTTACATATCATCTATGATGTCGGAGTGGTCTGGTAATTAATATTATAAATTAACAACAATTTGATTTAAATATTGTGCCCAATAAATGGGTCCACAAATATTTTATTAATATCAAATAGAATAAAATACAAAAGGGTGTCTGAATTTTGTTAACCCTTGAAATACAATGACAAAATACAAAAGGGTGTCTGAATTCCGTTAACCCTTGATATACAATATTAACACCTTCTCTCCACCACCAACTTCAAGTGATCCATATGATTCCCTAGTGCTACTTTGAGGTTTTTTTTCTTCACTTTAATTTTGAGCAACTTCCTTTCTGAGCAATTGCCTCTCCATCGGTAGCATTCATCTTCATGTTCTTCACTTTGATTGTCTGACCTTTGATGAAATTCTCTACTATCGTTAGCAGCGAAGGTGCATTGGATTCTAAGAAATCATGATCACATATTTTACTCCAATTCTACCAAAAGTATTCAAAAATTACATTTAAATTAGGACAATAATTAGTTTTTACTAAATCGACCTGATCTTTACATTTTGTTCTAAAAAATTAGTCATCACTAACTCATTACTATCAATCCATTTTCATAACTTTTATCAAGGACTAACCTTAGACATTATAATCCCTGGAATTCCGCACATGCCTAGTGAAAATGTTCTGATATAATCCTGTACAAAAAAACAAAAAAGAAGCCATTATTCATCTATTTTTTCTTTAGTGGATATTTTACACTACATGCATGAAAATTGAGTAAAAACATACAAGCATTATATACAAACAATGCCCAGTGAAACCATTGAGGCACAACACTCACCAATAGACCAATTAAAGCTACCCTGCTTCAAAGAAATTTCAAAGCAAATTGATGAAAATGCCCCTGTATAACAGAAAATGAGTCAAGATAATCAACAATAAACATGAATAATTGTGATCTTCGCTCTAATTTACGTTTTGCAATTTATACTTTTATGTACTTGGTAATTTTCTTAAGTGATTGATTCTCTCCTTATGGACGTATGGAACATCAAAGCTCCATTGTCAATAAAATTATATTATATTCAACTACATTTTTTTTTTGTCTTTAGATCAGTTTCTTTGCATGTTAGTTTTTTGTTGGATTTTCCTAAAGTCAGCAACATGGAGGAGTTAAAACTGATAACAAGAAACATTCTTAACTATGTAGAAGGAAGGGGTTTCGTAGGGATTGCATGTCATAGGAGTGCGGGCATTTAGTGAATGTTCAAGAATCTCTTCGGTATGAATTGTGGTGGTACATGCAACTTAAGTGAGTGAGAATAATAGAAATACTAACACCAAATATTCTCTCAAATGATTAATTAGGTAGGGTGTTGGGATAATCAATCATCTTTAGGTGATGGTTTTCATATTAGTAAATATGGGTAATTGGAAACTACGAGGTGAAAAGGGCATTAAGAGTTGTCCGGTATGAAAATATGTTAAGTAACGAAAGTTGTTAAGAGATATGCTAGTAGAATATGGAACGTAAAAGGTTGTGATTAGACAAGCCACCTTTATAATACAAAATTTTACATCAAGCAAATGCAAATATTGTTCCAGTATAACATGTAATAAAAGATGTTTGAAACAAACAAAAGGAAACTAACTTCCCTGACATGTGCAGACATGCAATTGGCCATGCCTGAAAGCCTTGGAGACGCATTTTCTCCAGTAAAATTTTATTTGCAAGCTTCTCATCATAGCTACAACATATGGTAAGAAGTCTCCATACTAGAATCTGATATTTTGTGCTAACAATTTGAAATTTGAAATCAAGTAGCATATAAAATTTGAAGAATGATTATTTCTAAGCTATTCTATGAAAATGGTGTCAAAGACTTTGAAGACTTACTTCACATCCAATGCTTCAGAGGGCGAGAATACCAAAACGGTCAAGAAATTCATCAAATGTTCACCTTGTGGGGTATCCAGCACAACTAATTCTGATTGCTTCCATGACACCTAGCAATGCAGATGAGCCACACATTTTAATCGAGATTCTATGTTTCTGTATGCTAACCTTTTGGTTGAACCAAGAAATTTCATACAAGTCATCAGAAAACTTGAATTCAAAATGTAATAATATTACACCAAAGGCTTCTTATTCCGCAATGTAGTTGTTGTAAAACATTGTAATTCTAAAAAATGCCTGGCTTTAGAACACTGTTCGGTTTCACACATCTTATGTAGTGAGGCTCTGTTGAGCTCAATGTTTTTAGGAGAGATTGCAGTTGTTGCTACACATAGTTTTAAAGGAGTTAATAATACCACAAACCTTTTGAATAGTATTCATGATAGAAAAATATTACAAGCATGTATCACTACCTATCATAATTTCTAGAAAGTGAATATTCAAACATTAACAATACGATAGTAGTTAGAAGAAAACAATTGCAGAGATTAAAAGAAGCAATGGTTTAGAAGACATAATTTGCTGACTTAGAAGATTCCTCAGGAAAAGTAGGGAAGATACTTGCAAAAAAGGAACATTTTGAAGAACTTAATAGACCTTGATGCTCTGCAACAACATAATCCTTGTTCTTGTCAAGAAACAGATCTGTTTGATATATAACCTGCCAGATGCATAAGAAAAAAATCAGAATTCCCATGATACAAAAGGCACTGCTGGTAAGAATAGAGGGATTACAAATAACAAGTAAATCGAAGCAGTTTCTCACATCACCAGCATAGTGAAAAATAGTGAAGTCGGTACGTGAAAGTTTTGGTTTGCTAAAACATTTATTATTCTTAAAGGTTTGGTAAAGATTTTGCGTAAATGTTTCATGGGTTCATCTTGGAAACATACTGCAAGGACAAGAGGGAGAAAGCTATTAGCGACATAGAACTTTATGCACATATGTATGGCATGAAAACTTCACAACATTAGCATATATCTCTTTATAATTGTAATTACGTATTGGCATATCCTACTCATAAATCCTTTCATATCTGCCTCTAAATTGATGCACACACAAAACATCTAATATGATGCAAAACTCTCACTTTTATGTTAAACATAATAAACCTCCATTTGATCATCTCCTAATAATTAAGCAAACAATTTATGTTATCACAGAAGCAAAATCAAAACCAAAAGCAAATTCTATTTTCCCAACTTTATTCAAATGTAATATTACTGAACTTAGCTCAAGTCCACTTTAAGCATACTTTCTTCCAGTTGATTGACACAACTATTATATTCCAATTAATATTTTCGTCTAACTTCTAAGCGTATAAGCAGAAAGCAGCTCTATGTGTGTCACAATACTCCACAGTTTTTGGAGTATGTGTTATTTGTGTTCACTACTTTAATTCAAATGTCATTAAGCCTTCCTGGTAATCAAATGTGAGAACCAGTTATGACCTGAACTTTGTTTCATAGCACAAGGTCCAATGCAAGCCTTCATCTATCCTCAACTTCCATTAAAATCCAAACCTCGTGTCATTGGTACTCAAAAATCACAATTAGAAAGTAGGTCTAAGCCTTTTATGAGATTCATATTTTGTTAAACCAGTGAATTGAACAATGGACAGTTGTAGTTGAGGTCGAGTAGAGAAGTTGAGGACACCTAGGTTAGATAGATGTGCAAATATTTTGTAGAGGTCACGTTGTAAGGCCGATGATGTTGCAGCCAAGTCTATTGACCAAGTGTGAATAATTAACAAAATAATCAAATTACAAAGCTAATATAAATCAGAATTTATAATCATACTTACCTATGCATATCGAGAGAGATACTGACAAGTTCACCTACTTTCCTAGTCAGCACATCAAGAAATTGCAGTCTCGGTTCTTCATTTCTGACTTCTAAAAGCTTTTGCACAAGGTAATTACTAAAAGGATCTGTCATCAACTCAACTATATGACCAATAATCTCTAGAAATATCTTCTGCACATCCTCTGGAGAACCATCATCAAATTTCTTTTGCAGAAAGTGACAACCATGCTGATCCTTTGCAATGATATAATTTTTTCCTTCGACATCTTCCAATGTAGAATATGTAGGTTGCGACTGTTGAGAAGTCATCAAGGATCTCAGATGAAATTTTGACTCTGTAATCTCAGGTGAAATGCTTCTTAAATGATTGTTAACGTCCAATATTTGAAATGACCTAGAAAGTGAATAAGAACTTAGCACTAATGTTTCATTGCAATGTCCACTGTTTAAAATCTCCTTTTGTCCTCCTGGTGTTGTATATAAAGTGACTTTCTTTACATCAATTTTTATTTGCATAAGGTTGATTTGAAAGGGAATGAGTCAAATATTGATCTCTAGTTGAAAATAAATAAGAATTTATCAAAATTGTGGTAAATATAATAAGGTGATTGCCATCTAATTACACACCTAGACCATTTATTTTTAAAATACTTGTGTATACAGCCACAGACTCATCCACTCAACCTTTTCATAATGTGTTAATGAAGTTAATAAATAAATTGCACTGGAAAAACTATTATCTACAAGCACATAGAATAGGAGAAAAATGTGTCAAATGGTCTCAAGCCTGATGAGTTCACCTGGTGACTGTTGAGCAAGACAACTTCTGTAAGCCAAGAAGCTTGTGATGGTTTATCAACAGACAATACAACCATACTTGAATCCTGCCTAACAGTAGGTTCCTGAGCCTGAACAGGGAACAAACCATTTTCAATTATGTGAACACTTTCTTGTATCAAAGCGAATGTTATAAATTTAATGCAAATTCATGAAGAAATTAGCAAGCAAAATAAATTTCTGTAACTTTAGAGGAGTCCTTACAGCTAGGGTAAGAGATCTTCGCATATTAGCAATTATATGCAGCCTTTATAACAGGATGTCACAATGCACGATTTTACCCAAAAAAAAGAAACAGATAGGAAAATATTATTTCTAGTAAGCAGATGAAGGTTTAAAATTTGGCTAATTGAAAAAGTAAAATTCTAGGCACAATGTCAACATGAAAAATATTGGGAAATCAAAAATATTTCATGTGGCCACCACAAAGTAGAACGACATCTTTTTCCTGCCTAACTTTGTAGGATTTCACTTTCATTAAATGTATCAAAATAATGTGGTGCAATGACAAAGAAGCTAAAGTAATTTCTGACAATGCCAAAAGGCTAAAGGCATTTTCAATTTAATTCCAATGCATCATAAATTTACCCAGACCAAATTTCACCTTACCATAGTCATTATGTGAAAACACTCGTAGACAACTTTGGTGTGACATATGCCACAATCTCAATCTTGTCCATTGATGATGATAGCAAATACTGTCAAACTCAAGTAAATTAGGTTTAGTAAAATGCTAACAGCTGAATTTCAATCACCAACTAGCTTCCAAGCTATTCTGACATATTAACCTGGATTGTATCACATAATAATTTTAACTCAAAATAATATAAACCCTGTTATGAATGCTAGAAGTAAAAGCATTTACATATCTATGGCATTGCACAGAGATGCTTTTCAATCACTAGGTTAATTCAATTGAAAACTCAATTGCACATATAGAGTTGTGGGTTTTTCTCTCCTCCAGCTATTTATCAAAAAATAGTTGGAGGAGAGAAAAACCCACAACTCTGCAACCTGTAAGATGTTTCGAGGTATAGATCAAGAACAGCTACAAACCTGGCTGTGCAACAAGCTCAATCACATGTAGCTTTGAAGTAATCTGCCCTCCGGTAATTGTTTTTGAAGCAAAGGAAATAAGAATCGAAGGATTTTCATTGCCTGCAACCTGCATAAACACAAAATCAATGCTAGAAAATACTTCACAGAGTGCTTCATATATTAAACACAACATATATATATATATATATATATATATATATATATATTATTAGGCATTGTGTCGAACAGTTCAAGTGGCCTGCGTTTTCTTCCACATTTCCCATACCTGCCAACCCAAGCACTTGCAACTACAATGTTTTGGAGGACAGAGAAAGGATAAACAGTGGGTTTCATATAGGGGAAGAGTGAAGAGGTAAAACTTGCAGAGACATATGTGGGATAGAAGGAAGGGCACTTTCAATGTCTTAAACTATACAACGACTACTCAAGGTAAAAGATAAAGCGCAGGAGGAGAGAAATGGTGGCTACAAGGGTTGTAGTGCACATAGCAGTGGTTCTTAGCAACATAAAAGTATAATCAATATAGTGAGACAGTTCGCCCAGAATGAAGCACCCATAGCCTTCAATATTCTTCTTATTTTTTTAGTATACAACGAACGAAGCAGTTGCAGGAAGAGTGAAAGAGAAAAATCTTACTGACACATAAGTGGGATAGTAGGGAGGGATATTTCAACGCCTAAATCAAAACAGCATATCCTCAAAATAAAAGATAAAGGAAGGGGAAAACAAGAATGGTGCAGCATGGTTACAGTGCACGTAGCTCAACTCAGAAGAAGAATAAGCAAAATCAATACAACTATGCAAAACTCCCAACTAAAGCGCCTCCTAATCCTCCATCTTTTTCTTCTGCATACAACAAACTAAATAGCAGCAGGCAACCGTTTCCTCTCAGAGAAAAATTGAACCTGCTTCGGAAGTAGATACAGATCCAGATTAAGCAATTTGTCTATGGTGAAATGAGGAGATATTCGGTTACAGATTTATCTCTGCGTGCAAAGCTGGTTTAAGCCATAACAAGACTGATTTTAAGACGTCTAACAACAATGCTCCGTTTAGCACAGTTCACCATCAATTTCTGCATTCGTTGCAGCTAACCAATTACTGCTAAATTTACAAAGTTAACTTATGTTTCACTATGGTTAATGCCTCGATACTCAAATAATCTTCCATGTTGTCATATCATCTTCAACAAATTCAGTAGGCAGGAAAACACCAGAAGAACATGATCTCTTCTAATCAGCATCAGCATGAAAATGAATTATTCCAATGACAACATTCTCTCATCAAGCCCTGGAATATTTACAAGAGGACGTTCAACATATTACAAAGTACCACAGTAGTATTATTCTTCAAACCTTATAGCATTCATGCCACACGTTATTACAACATTAAAACAGTGTTTTCAAAGGAAGGGAGTAACCGTTTACTCCTGCAACTTCAATCGACATTACAATAAAGATAACAACACATTATGTTGTTAGTCTACAGTTAAATGAGCTGCGGAGTTGATGGTTACTCTTTTCTATGAAAACACCAGTATTACAATAAGGGTAACACCACAACAATCAGTGTTCTTAGTCTCCCCAGCTACTAATATATATGATAGTTATTTTCAAACTGTCAAGAAAATATCTCTCTTCATCTAATTCATAGCAGAAGGAGATCAATTCCTTAATACACATTACAATAAAGATAAACAACACATTATGTTGATAGTCTACGGTTCAATGCGCTGCAGAGTTGATGGTTACTACTATTACAATAAGGGTAACAAGACATTATTATTAGTCGTCCCAACTACTAATATACAGGATAAATATTTTGAAACTGTCAAAAAGTTGTATCTCTCTTCTAAGGAGATCACTTCCTTCTAGTACAGCTACCCTTACTATCTATACATAATAATACAACTATTCCATTCCATATCCATTGCAACATGAAATTTACTTCTATTAAACTTCCCTAGATTCCTTTGCAAAATATGGATGAGGATAACCGTCTTCAGATATTCTAGAGCTTTCATCAAAATTGAGAGAATAACTGATAGGGGTCATACTTAAACACAACAGATTCAGAATTAGAATTCATTTTCAACTTTGTGTAATTAGTTGTCAACCTCATCACTAAATTCTTGCATAAACCTCGTCTTGCACAGTAATTTCCTCTTCCACCCACTACATATTTCTTCTTGTAGCACCCAAAATATCCCCATAAAAACTGAAATGCTTGCTTTCTACAACAACGAGACGTTTCTTTATTTTCTTCCACAATTTTCTCAAGCACACTCTTCCCATTTGACATTTGAACGTTGGTAATTGATGCAGAAAATCTCTAGAAGATAATGGAAAAATGAAAAGCACTTCGAAAGCTACAAATACTGAGGAATAATTATAACACCGTCTTGGGATATAATCCAATTTTAAGTTTGAGAGTATAATATTATACGAGGAAATTAACAAGGGGCATGGTGTCAGTCGCAGAGGCAGAAGGTTCAAAATGACTTTACACCTTCTGATTGCATAAGATGTCCCATTCTGTGCATATCCTATCATCATTGCAGTCCATGATGCCACATTGTTTTGGGCATTTTGTCAAACAGTTCACGTGATAGTTGCATGCTCGAGCATATTTTACATACATAAGTAGTAGGGGGCATACAGAAACAATATCTGGCGGGTAAAAAATTCATCCCCATCTACTATATATTCTCAGAGCTTCAGCTTTTTACAATCAAGTTGTGAATGCAGCTGTGTGCTTTCAATGCACATCCTTCCTTGCTTGTGTAGATTTCACACCTTTGTGTGTGCATACAAAGCAATTACAATTGTTGTTATTTAAATAGAATAACTCGCCCACAAACAGCTCTTCAACCGAGCATTCTAAATCTAAACTCATTTTTAAAAATAGTTGCATGCTATGCATGAATTAAAACATATTTATTTGAATTAAATCTAATGATAAAAATAAGATAAAGCTAACTTAACTAAAGCAAACTAAAACAAGACTAAAGCTAAAATTAGCTTTCCTAAAAAAGCTACGGTTGGAATTAAATATGCATCACATGCATATTTCCAACACTCCCCCTTAATTTCAAACTGTAGCTTTCACTCTTCTAGAGTTGTGTTTGCTTTTTCAGATCTGCCATGTGCAGGATCACATACTCCCAAACAATCTCTCAAATATTCGAAAACTTCTTTTGCTAAAGCCTTTGTAAAAATGTCTACAAACTGATCTTCGGATCTACAAAATTCAAGATGAATTTCCTTGTTGTTTACCAACTCCCTGATGAAATGATACCTCGTATCAATATGCTTGCTCCTCTTATGAAAAACATGATTTTTGGACAACGCTATGGCTGAGTTGTTGTCACAAAAAATCTGTGTAGCTTACTCTTGTTTCTGTTGTAAATCTGTCAACACTCTTCTCATCCAAACAGCTTGACATGCTGCTCCCGTTGCTGTTACATACTCTACTTCTGCTGAAGATAACGTGACAATGGGCTGCTTCTTTGATGCCCATGAAACCACTCCTGTTCCAAAGTGAAAAGTATAGCCGGATGTGCTTTTCCGATCATCTATACTTCCAGCATTGTCACTATCTATATAACCAATGAATTTGAACTCATCTGAACTTGAATAAAGAATTCCATAATTTCTTATTCCACGTACATACCTCAAAATTCTTTTTCCATCTTGCCAATGTGAATCTTTTGGAGATTCCATGAACCTTGATATGAGGCTCACACCATACATGATATCAGGCCTTGTGGCCGTCAAATACATAAGACTTCCAACCAACTTCTTAAACAATGTTGGATCCACAAACGATCCTTCATCCTCTTTGCTCAACTTCAAACCTACTGCAACTGGTGTTGGTGCTGGCTTACAATTCAACATGTTAAACCTTTTCAAAATGTCACTTGCATACTTTGCTTGTGAGATAAAAACTTCACCTTCTGATTGTTGAACATCAATACCCAAAAAATAATGCATAAGACCAAGATCTGTCATCTCAAACTCCTTCTTCATGGCTGATTTGAATGACTCTGTAGATAGATTTCCAGTAATGATCAAATCATCTACATATAAACAAACAATTAAAATTTTACCTTGTTCATTTATCTTGGTGTATAAGGTAGGCTCACTGTTTCTCCTACTGAAACCATTCTCAATCAAATAAGAATCTATTTTGCTGTACCAAGCTCTAGGTGCTTGCTTGAGACCATAGAGTGCTTTCTTCAATCTGTATACTTTTACTTCATGACCTTCAATCTCATAACCTTCTGGCTGATTTACATAAACTTCCTCTTCAAGGAATCCATTTAAGAATGTTGATTTAACATCCATCTGATAAATAGGCCATTTGTGTTGAGCTGCAATTGCTAAAACCATTTTTACTGTATCCAAACATGCTACTGGTGCAAATGTTTCGTTGTAGTCAACTCCATATTGCTGCGTAAAACCTCTTGCAACCAGCCTTGCTTTGTGCTTCTGTAATTTTCCATCAGCATTGTATTTTGTCTTGTAGACCCACTTGACTCCTATCATGTCCTTTCCTTTTGGAAGATCCATTAGCTCCCATGTTTGATTCTTCTCTATAGCATCAATCTCATCATCCATGCCTTTTTCCCAAACTTCATTCTTTAAAGCCTCTTCGTAATATATTGGATCTGCAGCTTGAGAAAATAATGCAAAAACTGAAAATGAATTAGTTGTATCAACATTATAAATATCACTTAAACTTCTTGTTTTCCACTGCACAAGAGTATTCGATGCAGGACTGCTTTTTGGTGATGGAGTAGCTTCTGGTGTTCCCTGTGGTGTCTCTTGCATGGCTGAAGATGGCTGAAATCTTAGTGACCTCCTGACTGTAGATGGAGGTGTAGCTTGTGCTACAACTTGTGGTGCATGTCCAAGATTTTTAGATACAGTAGCTTGTTGCTCTAAAGTTTCATATGTCATATCATCATGTGGAATAGATGTTGCTATACTCACTGTTTTCTCTATACTTCCATCCCATGCTTCATTCTCAATAAACTATACATCCCTGCTGATCACAACCTTTCCAGTGACTGGATTTTACAACTTGTATGCTTTTGTATTCTCTGAATACCCAACAAAAATACATTTTTTCTCCTTTGTTGTCTAACTTCTTCCTTAGCTCATCAGGTACATGTGCATATGCTACACAACCAAAAAACTCTGAAATGTGAAACACTGTGTTTCCTATTAGTCCATGCTTGTTGAGGAACCATGTTCTTTACAAGTTTCATTGGACACCTGTTCAAAATATAAACAGAATTTTCTACTGCTTCTGCCCAATACTCATTTGGAATATGTTTTGCCTTCAACATGCTTCTCGCCATCTCCATGATGGTTCTATTTTTCCTCTCTGCCACACCATTCTGTTGTGGTGTATACCTGGTAGTAAACTACTTGTGTATACCATGATATATGCAAAAATTCATAAACTCCTAGAAACATACTCACCTCCTCTGTCCGTTCTGAGAACTTTGATGTAGTATCCACTTTGCTTCTCCACTAATGCCTTGAACTGCTGAAATGTATCAAAGGAATTTGATTTATTTCTCATAAAATAAACCCATGTCTTCCTTGTGTAATCATCAATGAATGTCATAAAATAAATACAACCTTCAATAGAAGCTGTCTGCATAGGTCCACATAAATCTGAATGTACAATCTCAAGTGGTGCACTTGCTCTTGCTATTTTGCCAACTGGGAATGAATCTTTGTGTTGCTTTCCCAAAATACAACCTTCACATACCCTTTCTGGTTTCTAAATCAATGGAAAACCTTTAACCATATTGTTTCTATATAATAAATTCAAACCTCCAAAATTCAAATGTCCATACCTTAGATGCCAAAGCCATGTTTCATCCTTCATGACTGAATGAAAAGCTGATTGTGTTCCTTCAGTGTAGGACTCAACTATATTTACGTAGGAATTAGCGTAGGACTCGATTACTATAGCGCAAATCTGATTTTCATTTGCGCAGGACTCAACAAAATACTGATTTGACTTAATGCATGACTTAGTTGCAAATAGATCTGATTTCTTCTTCTTTCCAGGTTTCAAAATCAATGGAAACATCCTATTGCTGCTCATCTTCATTTTTGCAATCAACTGAGTGCTAGGAGCTTTGTCCACAATCACGCACTCATTGTCTTCCATATAGACTCGGTATCCTTTCTGTACCAGTTGTCCAATACTCATAAAGTTATGTTTCAAACCTGCAATGTAGTAAACATCTTGCATACTTGTTTGCTCCCCCTGTCTTGTTAGAATACTAACCGTGCCTTTTCCTTTCACAGACACAATATTGTTATTTCCAAGAGTTACATCACTCTTAACTGAATCATCCAAACTAGAAAAAAATTCTAGATTACCTGTCATGTGATTACTGTAACCTGAATCTAAATACCATACATCACATGGACTCTCTTCTAACAAATTACATTCAATAGGGGATAAAGAAGGTATTGCTTCGGCTCCTTATGCATGCAATAAACATAGGTTTAGAAATAGAACTTCCAACCTGATTTTGATTTTGTCTCTCCTGATCATATTGCTTTTTCTTGCAATCTGTAATGCCCCGTTCGGCGTTTACCCTAGTTCTTGTCGCAATGACCCTCTTGTGGAGCGTCGAACGGCTATGTGTAATTATGATGTCTTGGCTCCATGGTCGGTCTTTGCTTCATGTTCGCCTTCGAACATTAACATCTAGTTTATCCCCTTGGTTGTTTAGGCATGTTTTCTTGTCATTTCAATCATTTATATTATAATTAAAATAAATTATAATTTCACTCCTCCGACTTGCTAGTTGTGTGCAATGTAACCTTTTTGGTTGGCCTAGGATTAATTACATTTATTTTATTGCTATCTTGAGAGTGCATAGGGAGTGCAAGTTTTGATGGGACTGCTACTGTTTTAAATGCTCAAATAAATCTTCCAGCTACCACCTATCATTCCCCCTTCCTCACCTTGGCAGTGACATGTCCCTATGCGTGAGTTTAAAAAAAAATGAGAGAGAAATAACCTTGCGTGGGTTTTAGCTGGAAGTTGGCAGAAATTCTGGTCGCTCCTTTATTGCTTTCAATGCGTATGGGTAGATGAGTGTTGGGCATGTTTTGTGGGGATGTAGGCCCTTGGAAGGAGGGATGCATTCTTGTTTTTATTGCCTCTTTGACCTGCTTTAGGACTGGCCGCTTCATTTTTATGGTGGTTCCTTTCAAGCTTGCCCGGGGTTTTGTTACTTGTTGATTGCTCAATCCATTTTGGGTGTTGGCTGCATGCATGATTGTTGTTTGAAGGGAGCAGGTTAGACATTTGTTGGTTCCCTTTTTGGAGATTCTCCTCTTCTTACCCTACGCACGTGGATGGATGTCCGCACCTGTTCCAAACTGCCATTTGACCTAGTTGCGTGGGCAGAGAGGCCATCAAAATCTTTTCTGTCAAGGCGTTTTCTTCATGTTTCCTCCTAGGGCACAGTAATGGGTTTGATATGGTGGTTTTAGATGAAGCTACAAGCTAGTGAAGTAGGCATGTTACCTCCACTTTCATTGGGTTCTACGAGGTGTGTTCTTATCGGGGATCCACAGCAACGACCTGCAACAGTAATTAGCCAGGCAGCAGGCATGTTACAGTTTTGTAGAAGCCTTTTGAGCGCTTCCAACAAGCAAGTTGTCCAACTATGTTGTTATCTGTTCAGTATCGAATGCATCCTCAAATTCGGGATTCTCCTTCAAGATATTTTTTTTATCAAAATCGACTATGTGACAGTGAGAGTGTTACCAGGAGACCTGATGAAATTTATTGCAAACATTCTCTATTGATACCTTACTTGTTTTACGATGTAACTCATGGAAGAGAATCTCATAGAGGTGGATCTGTTTCATATCAGAATATTCATGAAGCACAGATTGCCTTACTACATATTCCTACCCCCCCTCTTTCCTGTACCAAACTTGAATCCAACCATTCCTTCCACGCGTGCCTTTTTCTTCTACTCTGCCCCGTAGATGAGGGTTTGATAACACAAAATATGGACATGGTTTTATGTTCTTTCCTGATACGTTTTGGGGGAAAGGAGCTTTGTTTTCTTTTGGCCGCATGCAATGTAAATATCCTCATTTTTTTTTACCCTGCTCTGTCCCTTCCTTGCCTCTGGCCACGTGAGTTTGGGAGGATGTTGTTGGGGATTTTGAAACCGTTGGAGCTCAGTACCCAGTTCAGTTAGCAGGGGTTAGACAGCGGCATTTTATCCTTTGCTTTCCTCCTGGCTATGTCCTCTTAAGGGGAGCCTGGAGTGGTGTTTTTCAAAGCCAAAAGAAGTGGATCAGTGGGACGCGTGGCTTATGCAGTCCCTGCTGGATGTGTTGCTAGTGGATGCGTTTAAAATAGGCATGATAAGACTAACCCTCTCTCTTAATGATTTATCCCTTTTAGTATTTGGGTAAATCAATCTTTGTAATTTTGTTCGAATGCTGTAGATGTGGGTTTCTTTTGGAATGTTGATGTTTTTTTGTTTTACTAAGTAAATAGCGTTTGGACTATGGATATTATATAACATGTATTCACATATATTGACTCTTTCTTGAAAGAGATGCCCAGAAAGAGATGGGTTTCAAATGACTTTTAGTCATAATTACATGAGCTGATCTCTCTCCCCTTTACAGTTTATCTTAATTACTATTTGACAAGAAGAAATCTCTCCAGTGATTCTCGCTTATCGATCTTATAGAGTTGGTTTATCTTTTTGCCATGATTATTCCTATGAACAGTGGTTTCTGTAGAAAATATTGTGGTGTGTGAATGAGATTTAGAATATTCCTTGTATTGTTTTTAATTGTAGAACATGGCTTGAAAACGGGAATTTTCTTGGAAGACTATGTTTGTCTTTTAATGTGGTTTGATAATGATATAAACCCCTTTAGAATTGGGGGCTTCTATTTACGGAGAGTCGTACTAGTTTTACTGGTCTTTCTAGATACCATCTGACTCTTTTGATTACCGTTTACCTTGGGGATTATTGTAAACCCCTCACCAGGCCCTCTGTTATTATTATTAGTACTATGAGCTTTTTTTTTTATATGGGAACACTCCTGAAGCATGTGTTGATGGGGTTGTTTTTGTGATCTTTTTGAATATAGTAATCACTCAAGACATTAGCTTGTGTGGATAATTATATGGCTTAAGTTGCGAATCAGTTGAAGTAATATTGGATACATCGAACTCTCATGAATGTGTACATTCTTCAAGTTTGATTGACATGTGATGGCCCTCAAGCATATGAATTCAGGCAATGCTTGAAATACGAAATTATAAATTTATCCTATACTTTGACTTATAAGCTTGTTGAAATGATTTTTGGTAGGAAAACAAATGAATAGGGAAGTTATGAGAACTACCTTAAAATGGATTCATGCACAACCTTAAGTAAAGGTGACAACTGTCATAATGGGGCTGTACATACCATGTATGACAGTAAGGATAGAAGTTGACCTGAAATTTTTAACTTCATTATATAGAACAATAATTAATACCCATATATTGGGGTATGCAAGTGGAGGTTGAATTATATAACATGATATATAATGTTATCAGGTAACCAATAATGATAAATATGTTATCTCAATACTTGGTTAACGAGTGGAATATTTTCTGGCATTTACGATGATTATTCTGTTAGCTAAAAATTGATACTTGCATCTCAATTGGGAGTTGAGATAATGTTGATACTGGTATTTATAGTGGCTTGGAACATGCTTACATATCTTAGTTAGTCAAATGTATCTTTGAAATATTAGCAAAATATGACAATATTGTTGATTGTAACTCATTCCAATGAGTTGGACTCTTATACTAATAGGAACATATAAAGACATGGTAATAAGCAACCAAAAGGACACCTAAATAATATATGAACTCATGGATTGGCGGAATATTTGTTAACATAAGTATATTCTTAAAATTGTGAGGTAAATATCAAAATTATACTTACATATAATCATTGATTATCTATGAAGGTTTGATGCTTGAGTAATATCGATGAATAATATAAGATTGATACTTGTATTTATTACAGAACTTAACGTCGTTGGTGCTGTTATTTAATTAAAAGATAATATTATTGGATACATATGTGGGAGAAGTAGATTGAAGGTATAAAGTGAGCGATATTATTATTACTGTAATTTAAGTATGATTAATTGCATGGTTAAGGTTGTATATCTAGTCACTTGGAATTGTGTTCTTATGTAAGCAGATCTTAAGGAAGTGAACATTAATGAGTATGAAATGTATTATCATGAGATGTGTAGTTAAGTTTTGAATGTATGTTAGAAATTATTTGATAGGGAGTATTGCAAACTTTCATTTATTTAAATGCTAGATGGCATAAGTTGTTAGGTAAGGATTATATCTTATCATGCGCAGTTCTAGCGAACTGACTCTAGTTAATATTTGTGCAGATGGATTATGCAAGTAGATTAAAGAAAAGAGTGTAAAAGTTTCATCAGTTCAATTTATGAGGTTCCTTGTAAAAATGTTCAATGTGTTGTAAATTTTGTAACATTGCTTGCAAAGGAGTTTAGAAGATCTCTTGTCTTGGTATGTTCGGAAAACTACGTGGTGAAGTGTTCTTTCCCTTTTGTTGTTAGACTAGTAACTTACCTTGGTGAGAAATGATATTCAATCATTACATTGGCATAAGTATTGTAAGACCTTGATCTTGAGAATAAAGTGTTGAGTTAAAACTTTCTAAGACTTTGTAATGGTGTGTTATAAGTAAAATAAAATGGGTTGGTTAATCCTTACAGAAGTTTAACGAAAAGTTATATTCAGATAAATTAATGTAGAGATGACTTACTTGAGAACAAGAGATTCCTGAAGTAATCAAAGTTGAAAATATCCTTGTAAAGTAAAATTTTATAATTTGATATCCCTAGCTAAACTAGTGAACACTACCCCTTCTGGGTGAACTCTTAAACAAGCTTAAGGGAAAACAATGGTTAGTTTCTGGAAGATAATAAGATTTAGCAAGTAGGAGAAGAAAATTTAGAAACCACTCAATTTATCTCTCAGCCTTTTGGAAAGTAAATAATCTCCTTTTGTAAAGCTCTTTTAGGGAAGCCTAAGTAAAATCGTTAATAATTATGGATAAACCTCAAGCTGTAATTAAATTTTGGTAATAACTAATGACGTCTTAAGGAGGAATTCAACTTGACCTCCTTCTCTTAACTTTTGCCCAAGGTTCTTTGTAATCTCCTCTTAATTATGTTGAACATGAATCCATGTGGTAACAAGGTTTTGAGCAAATTTTAGTGACGTAAGTATGGATAGATGGCCTTGTGGAATTAAATTATCTCGTTTATTGAACAATGGAATTAAACAATTAATTGTCATAAAGGAGAAGACTTTAAGTGAACTACTCTACAGTGTATAAGAAAATAACTCAATTGGTAAGATGAATTTGTATGAATCATATCTTGAATCTCTCTGAAAACATAAGTCATGAGTTAAAGGGTGTTTTATCAAAATAAATAACCTTCAATCATTTCTTACTGTGGCTTGCCCTAGCTGTGAGAGTGTCATATGGTTGGACTTCTATGTTGTTCTGTCAAAAAGAAAAAAAGAAAAAAAGTGTATTATCCTTTTGGGTGTGAACGTTTCCGTGCTGTCCTTGTGGTCATCCCTGTAACAAGTGGTTCCCAGAGTTGGTTGTAACTTTGTGACGACATGTTGTGTCGTGTTATGTGTCGAAGCAAGTCAAAAAAAATTTATCCTGTCTTTTACTGTGTTGTTTGTGTGTGAATTTTTGGGTCGTTACATAATCATAAGCATAGAGTCCATACTTCTTGCAATAATGAAACTGAATATGAGATTTATCTTGTCTCTGACCATAACCCTGTTCTTGATTATGTCCTCTTCCACTTGAGTTTGATGAATCACTGCCATGTCCTCTAGATGGACTTCTTCCTCTGCCTCTTGGGCTGAAACTTCCTCTTCTTTTGCCACGACTACCTGACTGTCTGAGATGCAAAAGCCTGATCTACACTTGCATGTGATCTATTCATCCTCTGTTCATGATTGATTAGTGATGCATGTCAACTCATCAATAGAAAACTAGACTTAGATCCTTAGTTTCTTCAATAGCAACAACTAAATGATCAAATTTTGTAGGCAAAATTCTAAGTAAATTTTTCAATAATCCTTCTATCCTTCAAGATTCTCACCATGGGATTTGATTTGATGGACTAAGCCAACTACATAAGTAAAAAATGATTCTATACAATCTGAATCTTTCATTACTAAATTCTCAAAATCTCTACGAAGTAACTGTAGTCTTGGCGGTTTTTACTTTCTCCTTACCTTGATATGCAACTTGTAATTTATCCCATGCGAGTCTTTTCTTGAATAGATACTGCCACTCTTGGAAGAATGCTTTCATGCATTTCTTGATGAATGTAGAAAAGAGCTTTATTGTCCTTCTTTCTTTCGTAACTCCTTCAAAGTATATTTCTCTGCCTGAGAAAGTGCAATATATGTTGTTGCATTTGCTGAGCTCTGTGTACCCATCTTCAACAATGTTCCACACATCTTGAGATATGAATAGCGCCTTCATGGTCAACAACTAGTATTCGTAATTCTTTCCATTAAAATTCCAACATCTACATGCCAGATGTAGAAGCCAATATAGCTTGCTACCAATTTAATAAGTTGTTGGAATAACCTCAGCTCTGATACCAATTTGTAGAAAATTTGCAGTCTTATACAACAATGAGCAACATAAAAGAAAATAAACGGAACAATTAATTAACTTTCATAAACAAAAGAATATTTGAACCAACATTGTTGTGTGTAATCTCCTTTAATAAAATCTTCATCATACTCAGAGCTTCAGCTCTTTACAATCAAGTTGTGCGTGCAGTTGTGTGCTTTCAATGCACATCCTTCACTTGCTTATGCAGATTTCACACCTCTGTGTGTGCATACAAAGCAATTACAATTGATTTTATTTAAATATAATAACTAATCCACAAATATATCTTCAACTGAGCATTCTAAATTTAAACTCATGCTTTAAAATAGCTGCATGTTGTGCATGAATTAAAGCATATTTATTTGAATTAAATCTAATCGTAAAATTAAGATAAAGCTGAGTTAACTAAAACAAACTAAAACAAAACTAAATCTATTTTTAATCTTTCCTAACAAAGCTACGGTTGGAATTACATGCATATTTACAACACATGATAACTAAGCATACTTTCACAAAAGTGGTTATGAAATCATATGAAAGAAAGAACAACAAAAAACTGTTACATATGTCATTGGGTATTTGAGAAAACTACAGCTTGTAAAGCTTACCATTTTATCAGGTTGACCTAAGAAGCCGATTTGAAGCCATGAAATGTAAGGTAGGAATGTGCTAAACTATAGAATCAACGAATAGTTGTGAGCTATGGCAAAATGTCATGATGGTACGACTCGAGGATGAGATGTTCCTTGAAAATTTGTAGAACACCTTTTAGCATGGGCAGAGGCATAGGCATCGTGTAAGCATGTGGAACAACGTTGCCATTATAGTGGCGACTCCCATTAGAAGGCATATACCACTCAGCAAGGTTCTTGTTCATAGAGCATGAATTCAATTGTAGCAACCATAGTCATAAAGACCCCATCTCCTGTTTCTGAGAGGTTTGGAAATGGATATCAAACTATTTTAAACACACCTTGGGAACTGATTTTGCATTAAATTAAAACTTACAATGTCCAGTATAACATCTAAACATAGTTCTTTCTGTTGTCTCAATGAAACCTATGTGGCATTCAATCTTAACTGTTGTGCAGATCTTTAGCATCGCCTTCCATAGGGTATTAGAAGGAAGACGCAGCGAGAGCATCAATTAGATCTTGTCCATTGGGATCCCATTTGAATACCCAAACCCCTTCCAATATGTAAGGAATATATACCCTACTGAGATATACTAAAACTACCCTGCATTGAGCATGCCAAACTAAAGTAACAAGAAAATTAAAAATAAAAAACTAAATCGGAAAATTGTCATTTAGGTAGTGAAATGGATTATACATAGTCCCATGAATGTTCGTTAAGCCCCTTCCCATAGGGGAACGCACTACGGCATAAAAACATTTATTGATAATAATTATCATGTTACATAAAACCTACTCAATAATATACATTCCGATGTGTTATTAGCCTAATTTATAGTGTATATTAATTAATATATAAATTTAAAATCAGGGTTCGAGGAGCCACCTTATCACCTCTAGGGCACTATCTACGTCGTGATCAACTGTTCTCGTGGAGTTGGCATTGAAGTTACTCCCAATGACTAGTTCTTCTTAGTCGTGCTCGTCAATTTCTGAGTAGGCGACAACATAATTGAAGTCTATCTCCACCAACTCCGTTCATCAGAGTTGGGGCTCCCCCCACCTACTTGTCAAGCTCATGTTAGGGCTCACATGGCTGAAGAGACACGCACCCATGATGCCTACCATCTCCACCTTCACCGCCGTCAAATAAATCTCCCCCAAATGGCTTTTCTCATTTCTCCACCGTCAAATTTCAGGTAAAAAATGAGCGAACCCTTTCAAGCTCAGGTTGGGAGATGTCTGACACTAGCAAAAACCTTCCTCTATCTATGGATGACTAATGACATGACCCACCCTTTTCCTAGCTGCCCCCCTTGTTGAGTATTTTTACAATTTTACTGCAACAGCTTGACTTCAATATTCTTTATGATGTATTGTAGTTTTGATGTATTCTTAGGCATGACCTATTAGTGTTTATGGTTCATGAACATGCTCTCATACCACCCACTTTTTTCCAGAAATGAACCATCTTATACTGTGATTCCTTATGGCAAGGACTAATAATGAAATTTGTAAATTAATTAATATAAATATAATTATTTAATAACATTTAGTAATTATACTAATTATATATTATTTTATTAATATATATCAACCATAAACAACTATAATAGATAAATAAATTATTCTATATAGTTATAATTATATCTTTTAAACATCATATAAGACTTACCTTACAAAAGAATAATAAAAGGAAATAGTTTCAATAGAAAATTGATATTTTATTGAGTTATGTTTCTTTTATATTGAATTATATACAAAAATTCATCTATTTTTGTTTTCGTCATGATGTTCAGATCTAGAGACTGAGCAATATATTAAAGAATGACAATCAGGATATGACTGGTGTGGATGTGATGCAAGAGCATCTTCTAGATGCTCAATAAAGACCAAATAAGATTGAATAATCCTTCTCAAGGAAAGCTCAGCAGGCGGTGTATAGAGTTTTCATAGTTTCTCTCCATGTTGTTCAAGTTTGAATATTTGGAATTCTATATGTAATTACTCTTTACATAAGAGTAAAAGTCAATTTTTGGTTGTCAAGGTAATATGGATATGATACGTAGGAAAAGTCTTGGTTGTTCTAGGATATTGTGGAATCGTGATCTAGTTGTCTTAGATCATGTTGTGTTGGAAAAACCACTCTCCCTATCTTGAATATGGCCCATCTACGCACCATGAATAATATAGATGAAATAAAGTTGATATTTAACCTAAAGGAAAGGAAGTTCTTAGGTTGGTGCATTGTGCAAATTGCAACACATGCCAAATTTTTCCCAAGGACATCCTAAAGACCTTAGTACACTAAAAACTAGCGTTCATTCTAAATCCAAGCACCTGCATGGGATCATATTTTGGTCTTCCTCTGTGATTATACCTCAACACATACATCTGTTTATGTGAGATAAATAACATTATAGCATGTAAAATTGCATTTTAGGTAATTAATACCAAGTTGATCCTTTATAAATTATGAAGGGGTAGACATTCCAAGTATCAAGAGAAATTTTTCAATCACAGTGTATGGTGTTAGACCTTCTAACACGCAATGTATTTATATGTATTGTTTGTTATAGCAAATATTATACCGCTTTTCACATATGTCAATAAACATAAAAATTCTTAGTAGAAAATTTATTGAAATAAAAATTTCATTCTTTTTCAGGGATCGTAAAAAAGGACAAAATCAAATAAACTAGATTTTTACTAAAGAATATGTATTGAATCAGCTTGAAAAATAATAATAAAATCATAAAAAACACTTTGGAGATCATCAACCACTAGAAAAATCAGCAACATATAGGAAATGTCCGAAGCAATTGAAAACAGAGTAATGTAAATACTCATATGCATGATGAGTACATGGAAATTTACAAGAGAGATTTTATCGATATTCTGCACATGAAAATGAATGCAGTATCTTCTCAGCATTATGTTTGATGCAAAAAATCCACATTGAATTAGAATGACATTTTTGTGGAGAAAAGATACAAAAATTATTACCTTGTATATGTCAAATGTAATGCCCCGTTCGGCGTCTACCCTAGTTCTTGTCGCAGTGACCCCTTTCTATTGAGCGTCGAACGACTGTGTGTAATTCCGATGTCTTAGGCCATGTCTTAGTGATGTTTTATCACCTTCCCTCTCCTTCTTGCTTTCTCGAGTCGTTTATTAACACCTCTGTGTGTGGACTGTATAATGCTTAAATACATGTACTACTAATAATATTAACACATAAATATATATAATTTATTAATCACGTAAAACTATATTTTTGCAAAAAAAAAATTAAATATCTACAAACTAAAGTAATAAATTAGTAAAAAATATATAACATCTACTAATCATACCATTTATTGATATCATATCTTTATATATAAATATTATAATATTATATACTTATTATAGGTTATATTATTATATTTATATTTTTTAATAATAACTATGAATAAATTATTATATATAATCTACCAATTATTTACTGTAGAAAAAACTAAATATCTACATCTACTAATCATATATACTACATACCATATATATTATAATGTTATATACTTATTATAGGTTATATTATTATCGCTCCCGCTTATCGAGCCTCGTTTTACATAATAACTATGAATTAATTATTATATGGTAATCTACCAATCGGTTTGGGGGTGGTGTAAAAAACGTAAATACCTACAAATTTATTTAAGTAACATTTCACACCATTAATATACTCCTATTTGAAATAAATAAATCATATATAATACATACAATTGTATTACTCATATATTATTATATATATATAAATATGGATAATATTATATACTGCTTACCTACCTATGTCTCCCCCTATAATTGATCTCCTTATATATCGTTTGGCGTGGGGAAGGGAACTGTTAATGCCCTGTTTGGCTTTGTTTCCTTGGTTGGTTAAGAGGTGGGTGGCTTTAATAGCCTACCTGCCATTTAATTAAATAAATTTACCTGCATACTGCATGGGGTGTGGAACGATCTCCCTTCTAGGTGGTCGCACTTCCCTGCATAGATTAATGTTGACTTGCTAGTCTCCTTCCCAATTGCCATCCTACCTGCTATTTTCTGTAATGACCATCATGTTTGTACCTTATGCGAGGAAATGGGAGTCGGTGGAGTCCCGTTTTTCTTCACCATGATCTTATTTTGATTCTCTTCTTCAATGCGTATAGGTGGAGTGTTGGGCGCGTTTTTCTTGGGCTGCATGTGCGAGTGGAAGTGAGAGGCCATGCAAAACCTGTTCTGTCTAGGCGTTTTCATTGCCTCTTTGACCTGCTCTTGTTTTGTTCCTATTTCCTGCCACGAACCTTCTTCTTTCTTTTTTTTCTCCTCCTCTGTGTATGGGCGTTTCTTTCTCCTGGCACGTTTTCTCTGCCTCTTGGTTGCTGCGTGAATGATGGGTTCGATATGGTGGTTAGATGAAGCTACAAGCTAGTGTAGCAGGCATGTTACCTCCACTTACATTGGGTGCTGCGAGGTGTGTTCTTGTCGGAGAGCCTCAGCAACGGCCTGCAACAGGATTTAGCAAGGCGGCAGGCAGGTTACAGTTTTGTAGAAACTTTTTTTTTAGCGCTTCCAACAAGCAGGTTGTCCAACTATGTTGTTATCTGTTCAGTATCGAATGCATCCTCAAATTCAAGATTCTCCTTCAAGATATTTTATCAAAATCGATTAAGTGACAGTGCGAGTGTTACCAGGAGACATGTACCGTGAGTTAAGAGGCGAAGGCATGCATTTTAATATGGGCATTTCCTCCATTCATATATGCATATGTGGCTTGTCAAAGCGATGGTGTCTTTTCTCTTTGTGATAAGGAACTGTGGCTTACTGTGGAGTTTTAGGTACTGCGCTGGTCATTCCATATGGCGAAGAACATGAACAGGAAGAGTGCATTATTGTGTTTTGGGCAACAGACCCAACTCATTGTAATTTGAATAATATGACAAAAAAAAAGGTGGGAGAGATACAGATAACTTATGAAAATGGAAACAGCTTTGGCTGAGAGTTTGTTGGAGTGGAAGGTTTTTTCCCAAAGCCCTAGGGTTCTGGTGTTGGATGAGGACTCTGAGGCAGCTACTCAAACCAAGTCCAAACTACAAGCCTTTGTCTATGTTGGTAAGTAAGACTAAATAAAAATAAAACCATTAATAACACCTTGAGTTTTTCAACACAGGCCAAATTCTCAGCCCGTATGTTTTTTAACAATGTCTTTGTACATATTCATTGTTTCTCAGCAACCTGTACAATCATGTCTTTGATCACACCCACAGGCACAGGAGATCTATGTAATGTTGGAGAAAATGTCTTGGGAGATGAAGGTAGCAGGATATTTTTCAGATTCAAAACATGTACTGAGTGAACGGGAAAGTAGAAGTATTCCTCTGCCACCATAGTGAGAAGATGGCAATTGCATTTGGATTGTTAAGCCTTCCCCGTGGGACAAATCTCAGAGTTGCCAAGAACCTTAATGTATGTGTTGACTGCCACACTACACCAAGTTTTGTCCAAGATTGTTGCAAAGAAAATTGTTGTAGAGATGCAAAGCAGTCCATCACTTTAAAAAAGGAAAATGTTGTTGTAGAGATTATTGGTAATGCCATGTGAAGCAATCTGTAGACATAGTCTGGCACTATAACAAGGCGCACTATGCCAGGTCTGCAGTGATAAATAAGGGACCAGATTTTATTTCCAGTTTCTTAAAAAAATAATATTCTAAGCACTTGTAAGATCTAGACATGGTGGCCGCCCTCTCCCTGACTATACCAGGTGCTGCCATGAGGCTTGCATGAGAAATCTACGTGATGAGGGAAGTGAATGTTTTTGGAATATGTTGTAGCTGCTGGAGACTTGGTTCGACGTGGCTGCATTGAGGAAGCCCCAAATAGGCATGATAAGACTAACCCTCTCTCTTAATGATTTATTTCCTTTAGCATTTGGATAAATCGATCTCTGCAAATTTTGTTTGAATTCTGTAGATGTGAGTTTCTTTTGGATTGTTGATGTGTTTTTGTTTTACTAAATAAATAGTGTTTGGACTCTGGAAATTATATAACATGCATTTACATATATTGACTCTTTCTTGAAAGAGATGCCCAGAAAGAGATGGGTTCCAAATGACTTTTAATCATAATTGCATGAACTGATCTCTCTCCCCCTTTATAGTTTATCTTATTTACTGTTTGAGTAGAAGAAATCTCTACATCGATTCTTGCCTACTGATCTTATAATGTTGGTTTATCTTTTTGCCTTGATTATTCCCTTGAATGATGGTTTCTATAGAAAATAGTATGGAGCGTGAATGAGGTTTATAATTTTTCTTGTATTGTTTATATTATGTAGAACATGGCTTGAAAAAGGGAATTTCTGATATGACTGTGTTTGGATTTTACTGTGGTTTTATAATAATATAAACTCCCATTAGGATTGGGGGCTTCTATTTGGGAAGAGTCATACTAGTTTTTAATTGGTCTTTCTAGATAGCTCCATCTGAGTCATTCGATCATCATTTACCTTGGAGATTATTGAAAACCCCTCTCCAGGCCCTCTGCTATTATTATTACTATGAGCTTATTATTAGATTGGAACCCTCCAGAAGCATGCGTTAATGGGTTTTCTATGACCTTTACGAATATGTTATACACGCAAGTCATTATCATGTGTGGGTAATTCTTTGGCTTAATTTTGAGGCACTACTTGGATCTTTGAATCGGTTAAAGTAATAATAGATACATCGAACTCTCATGAATGCCGACATTCTTCAAGTTTGATTGATATGTGATGTCCTCATGCATATGAATTCAGGCAATGCTTGAAATATGAAATTATAAATTTATCTTATACTTTGACCTTGAAGCTTGTCGAAAGACTTTTGGTAGGAAAACTGATGAATAGGGAAGTTAAGATAACTACCCTAAAATGGAGTCGTGCATAGCCTTAAGTAAAGGTGACAGCTACCATAATGGGACTGTGCATACCATGTATGACAGTAAGGATATAAGTCCACCTGAAATTATTTAACTTCATTTTATAGAACAACAATTAATACCCATAAATTGGGGTATGCAAGTGGAGGTTAAATTATATAACAGGGTATAATATGTTATCAGGTAACCAGTAAGGAAAAATATGTTATTTCAATACTTGGTTAACGAGTGGAATATTTTCTGGCATTTACGATGATTATTATGTTAGCTAAAAAATAAAATTGATACTTGCATCTCAATTGGGAGTTGAGAAAATGTTGATACTTGTATTTATTATATAAACTTACTGTTGTTGGTGCTTTTATTTAATTGAAAGATAAGATTGTTGGATACTTATATATGTGAAGTAGGTCGAGAGTATTAGGTGAGCGTTATTATTAATACTGTAATTTAAGTATGATTTATTGCATGGTTAAGGTTGTATATCTAGTCACTTGAAATTGTGTCCTTATGTAAGCAGACCTTAAAGAAGTGAACATTAATGAGTAGGAAATGTATTATCATAAGATGTGCGGTTAAGTTTTAAATGTATGTTAGAAATTTATTTGATAAGGAGTATTGCAAACTTTCATTTATTTAAATGCTAGATGGCATAAATTATTAGGTGAGGTTTATATCTTATCATGCTCAGTTCTAGCGAACTGACTCTAATAAATATTTGTGCAGATGGATTATGTGAGTAGATTAAAGGAAAAGAGTGTAAAAGTTTCATCAGTTCAAATTATGAAGTTCTTTGTAGAAAGTTCAATGCGTTGTAAATTTTGTAACTTTGCTTTCAAGGAGTTTAGAATATCTCTTGTCTTGGTATGTTTGGAAAACCATGTGGTGAAGTGTTCTTTCCCTTTTGTTGTTATACTAGTAACTTACCTTGGTGAGAAATGATATTCAATCATTACATTGGCATAAGTATTGTTAAACCTTGATTTTGAGAATAAAGTGTTAATTCAAAACTCTCTGACACCTTGTAATGATGTGATATAAGTAAAATTAAAGGGAGTGGTTAACCCTTATAGAAGTTAACTAAAATATATATATATTCAGATAAATTAATGTAGAGACGACTTACTTGAGAACAAGAGATTCCTGAAGTACTCAAAGGTGAAAACTATCCTTGTAAAGTAAAATTTTATAAATTGATATCCCTAGCTAAACTAGTGAACACTACCCCTTTTGGGTGAACTCTTAAACAAGCTTAAGGGAAAACAATGGTTAGTTTTGGAAGATAATAAGATTTAGCAAGTAGGAGAAGACTTTAAGTGAACTACTCTGCAGTGTATAAGAAATTAACTCAGTTGGTAAGATGAATCTATGTGAATCATATATTGAATCTTTCTTAAAACATAAGTCATGAGATAAAGGGTGTTTTATCAAAATAAATAACCTTCAATCATTTCTTACTGTGGCTTGCCCTAACTGTAAGTGTTTTTTGTGGTCAGACTTCTATGTTGTCATGTCTAAAAGAAAAGTAATTTGTCCTTGATAGGTGTGAACGTTTCCGTGCTACCTTTATGGCCCTCCTTGTATCGAGTTGTTCACAGAGTTAGTTGTATCCTTGGTGACGACATGTTGCGTCATGTTATGTGTCAAGCAAGTCAAAAAAAAAAATTCTGTCTTTTACTACGTTGTTCGTGTGTGAATTTTTGGGTCGTTACATCAAACCAATATGTTCGCTTTATTGGGTACATAACACATAACCCAAAGAGTATTGGACTGTGTAGAAAAACTACTGTCAGATGAGGTAACCATGTAGCCGAATCCAAAGTTGGGCCATACAGAATAATGGTCCTCCTCCTTTGTTCCGTACTGCTCTTCAAGACATCTATAGGCAACTTCAATATCAGCATAAGTATTGTGCTCACTTGGCTATTACAGAGAACAAATAAATATCAAATTATATCAAAATGAGAATAATGACATTTAACTAATAACATGAACTTTAAAACCTTCAGATATCATTCAAAAAAATAAAGAAATAAAGTACAACAAAAAGATAGTGCCATGTGCCACTAACATAATTGGAAAAGAAACCAATACAAATAACTATGGAGGAAAACGCGAAGCCCAAAACGAAAATCATGTGCCAGAGAACCAGGTCAGAGGAGCCATGTTTGGGTAGCTTGGGAGGAAGTTAGATACTTCCTCTAGAATCACTCCTTATATCTAAGGCTGGTGTAACTCCTGTAGTAGGGAAAAAAATCATAATATCCATTTTCCCATGGAGTCTAGGGGGGAAACTGGCAAAGCAATCCAACGATAAGAAATATTCATTTATATAAAATTAAACTTATTTTCATTCCTAAAAAGGAAAACTCTATCGTAGTCCTGCAATAATTAGCATAACATGTACTGTGTATACACTGATAAAATATCACTTAACTATTAGCCAAATGATATATGTAAACCTAGGAGAGTTGGCAATGATGAAATACAATATCCCTACCATGGACACATGTTTATAACACGACCTTACAATTTTGGAAGAAAATAAGGTCAACTCATTGGCAAGATAGCAAAATCGAGATTTTTCTTGGAATAAAGACATATTACAAGAAGCTCATAGTTATTTTTAAAACTGTTATTTTATCCAAGATGCAAATTTCCTGGATGGTTTGTTCTTGTCTGATTTGTGAGCACTTGTTACTTTCCAAAGTGAAGAATTGACATAACTTATACAGTGTAATCACTTTCTAAATAATACACTTCCTTGCAAGATGTTTCTCTTCAATGATACGTAAATCATGTTAAAGGCACTACCTCAATCTATACTATGCAATTCCCTTTTATTAATGTCGATCTAGGTCAGCCACAAACACATCCTTCCGATTATGTTTTAAAGCAATGTGTTATAATGTCTCATTTTTACAATCATTACGTTTTCAGTTTAGATATTACTAGGAACCACTGTACATCACTTCGTCTTCTAGTTCAATCATCTTCCTTATAATCATTATTTTCATTTGATTTGATATTTCGTGCCCTCAAATATTCTCAACCCATCCATTCTTTATTAATGATTATGTTCTCTATAAATACAATACCCTGACCAGGGACTAAGCAAGGTTAATCTATCAACATATGAGTTAGCCCATTGATTAAGCAATGTTACACGTGAACTTTGGAAGAGATTCTACTAAACTGGAAAGCACCATGGTTGAAATAGTCATTATTGGATATACTTTCTAGGGTATCATTGGATATTTCAGATTGAAGAGTAGTAGTCCCTGATTTGAACAATCCTTTAACAAAAGAAGTGCTTCCAACAACCTTTATCTGGACTTGTGCTCAATCAATAGTATCTTCCTATATTATCTTGTTCATAATGTTTCGTATATAATGGATAGTTTTTTATCATTGGTTGATTGATCTCAGTTAAGCAAATCAGATCTATAACCTAGCATCAGAACACCAGTTAGACACTAGGAGTGCTGGGAGGTAATTGAAAATAAAGATAACAAAGCCAATATTAAGCATCCGAAGACTTGATATTCTTGTGCAGTAAAAGATTAACCTAAGAAAATAGGCATAGTTAAACAACTTGAGGGTGGACAATAATAAAAAATCTAAGTAGCATAAACATAATGCTGCCCATATTCATTCACTAATAACATTTGGGATCACAAAAAGAGAAATGTAAAATTCTTGGATATCCATATTGGATTGAAGGACAATAATAACACTCTTATTCTAAACATGAGTGATATTTTCAAGTATTGAATGTACTAATGATGGCCTATTGAATAAAATCTTATTAGTTTTACATGGAGCCAAACACTAAACTTCACTCATTCTACGTACAAGAAACTAAGAAAGATGTGTTTTCCACAATGGACTACTAAAGTTTTCCGAGTTTTGATCGGAGATCAAACGTACTTCGATAAAATCCTATGAGCGTCAAAATTTTCATGGTTCGAGATGCTTTATATTTACCAGGAGAAAATTGAAAGAATTAAAATCAGTATCTCCAATTTAGCAGTATTTTTTTATGGGGGAGATTTTGTGAGAGAGCTTGCTAAAGAAAGCATGCCGTTGATTACAAGTACATGTTTTCCTATATCTTAATTTTTTAAAGATTCCTATATATGTAAAGATCTTGTTACTAATTTTTAATGCAACATGGCTAAGACCAAAAAACTTATTTACCTCAAGAGGAATTATTAATGCACGTTTTCTTTGACATGGGAACACTATTACAAGGTGTTGACAAATTTAAGTGATAACTTCAGCCTTATTTGACATGTGCTAAACACTTACATAAAATCAAGCACTACTTTTACCATGGGTAGCAAGCCAAATCACTAGCGTGCATAGAAAAATCTCTGAAGAGGCATCCAAATGACACTTTTGTATTGGTTGCATGTAACATACAAATTCTAAAAGAATCAGGATCAGTAGTATAATTATTTTCAAATGTAAATAAACATGTATCCATTTACATACGATGCCTTGGATCTTCCATAATATAATCAAATCATAATAAGAAGATTTTTTTTTTAATACATTGTAGTTGAAGGTTCCCTAGTGGACATCTATGCAAAATGTGAATCTTTATACAGGGTATGCGAATTGTTTGATAAAATTCCTACAGAAAGTGTGATTGCATGAGCTGCAATGACTGCAAATATTCACAAAAAGGAAATTCACAAGTGTAAAGGCACAGTGTACGTCTTGTCCTAAAACAATTCCATTGTCATATTACAAGATTCTAGTGTTCCAATGTAATAACCAGGTGCTAATGAATTCAGAATGAACACAATTTGTTGATTCACAGGGCTAAAAATCATGCTATAGTCATCCCTATGTACCATTATATTATCAGTCATTGTCCTCTATAAAGGTTTATTTATTATCATTAGTGTATGAACTTCAAACTGAAACAAATGACTGCAAAAAAGAATTGGAATATGGAAAACAAAGTACAAGGAGATAAACCCATTCTAAAAAATATAATTCATGGTCACTCAACTAACAAAGGGGGGATGGATGCAATGCAACAGAAGAGACATAGGACAATAAACATGCCAAAAGTCCAAGAAATTAAGATGAAGATTGGGCGATTGGATGTAATAAAAATACCTGTAGATCCAAACAAAAGCTATGATGGTGAAGTAGAGCTCCCAGTTCCACATTTTTAAGGGGTCCACATCCAATGTTCCAAAGGGCATACATATCCTGTTCCAAAGAAATTATTTTAGAATTGGGGAAAGCTGAACTAATCAGTTGTATGATTATTTGCTGCACTTGGTGAAGCAGTCACTACAGCTGGTTGCAATGATCATATTCCATTTGTAGAAACCCCAAAACCATTTCAGTTGTATTTGACAAAAAATATTTTAACTATGAGCCAACATAGGGGCATTTCAATAATGAGGTGAACTAAACTTCCAACTGTAGCTGAAGTAATCTATTTTGGAATAGCAGTAGACACACTAAATAATTGTTATTAAGAGGTGATGTTGCAAACCCTCAATCCACATTTTCCATATCTATAAAAGTGTTTCATATCAACATGAAAATAGATTCAAGGAAAATAGTACCAATAAACAGTTTGCAGGGGAAAAGTAAATTTTTCTTACAAAATCATCTCTCCACGTGCACACTGTAAATTGTAAGATTAAATAAGAACACAGGGCAACAAAATCATATAAACCACTAAAACTGAATCTCTCATTTTAGTAGGCCGCACTCACTAAAACAGATTCTCCTTACCCTACATGATAATCCCAACTAGAGAAGGAACAATACAACTACTACTACAAAAACCCCGAAAAAATTTACATCACTACAAACAGATTTAGTATGGAATACAACCAAATAGATACAATAATGGCATTTCACCGCCACCGATTTCCCACAACCTTGGAGACTTTGTACAAAAATCTGCTTTGTGGCCATACAAGAAAATATGTGATTTTGTTATTCTAGAATGAAATTTTTATTCACACAGGAAAATAAAATTCAAACCCACCATATAACTGGTCCACACAAGAACAAAAACCACGGTGACAAAATAAACCAATCAAAATAATTCACCCTTAGTACTTATATTTATAACTGGGCAGGAGGAAATTGATTTACATACTCACTTTTTGGATATAAGTATTTATCGATAACACTTGACTCGCTATCTGTACATTCCGTCCACTACCCCCATCATCTAACCTAACCCTTCCTCAAGCCACACTGTGCAACCAAAAACATCAACCCCTTAATTATAGTCGCGAGAATTTTTACAATCACAAAACCTAAACTCCTTCCTCACGTGATATGGTAGTTTTCCAATGTCTTTCTACCATGATTTGCACTTCCCTTCCTCATTTCCTCTGTGTTGTCATCGATGTTGCTCTATCCTAGGCACCCTCTCTCTTCTCCTCCGCTCTACACAACCACTTCTTCTCTAACCTAGGGTTTCTCCTTCCCCCCTCCTTCCTACGACTGACATCGAGTCATGCTCAACATCCTCTAGCCGTGGCATCGAGTTGTACTCAACATCCTCTGTCCGTGTCTCTCTCCTCAGTTGATGCTTTTTCCCTCTGTCAGAAGTCCCCGAGCTCAACCCAGCTAAATAAATGCATTTTGATGTAATAAACCTACTAAAAAGTGCTTCCATTTCGCCCCTGTGCAGCAGCACCCAACATAATCCTCCAATAAGGATTCTGACCATTCTCTGGCTCGCCTGACGTTGTTCAAACATTTGTTCCATCACTGGTGAGAATGTTCATCCATGGCCCCCCAATTGGACCTCGCGATCTTGTGAAACCATGATGAACTAAGCAGCGAATGCTCTGACGTGGAACCGTCGGAGCCAAAACAGCAGTAGCAGAAGCAGAGAATGGCAGTGCCTCTGGACCTGCGTGGGTGCATTCTAGTGGTGTCATCCATCTCTCTAGGATTCGATCTCTTGACCTGCGGATCTATTTAAAACCAGAGCACTCAACATAGGCTGCTATGTGTGAGGACAGGGAAAATCAAAGCAAACATGTAAAAACAAACTATTTGGTGCACGAATAACAATGAAAAAGATAATTAATTATTTTAAAATAGAAAAGGGTAAAAAATTGAGACAAAACTAAAAATTTAGAGACAAAACTAAAGTTTTGTCTTTAATTGTTGTCTCAAAATAGCCCCCTGTGTAGTAGTGATTTATGTAAACCATGGGCGATAAAATCCTATTTCAAGGATTCATTAATCCAAAACCTATCTAATGTTGGATTAATCCCACTGATCCAATCAAATTGGTGATTCTGGCATGCAAGCGACATAGTTGTGTTGGATAGAGGGGTGTGGAGCGGAAAACTCATCATGAAGCAAGTAGTTCATGGTAGCAGAAATTAAATTTACATGAGACTAAAACTTTCAAACTCCCTAACCACATTGGATGGTCCCAAATTATACTTTTTCGAGCTATTCTATGTATAACATTGCAAATATGGGTTATTAATCCTTATTTTGGGGTAGCGAATGATATATACCTACTCCACATTTTAAAACACACTGTAATGCCCTGTAGGGCATTGAGTCCTGTTTCTGCCACCTTGGCCTCCTCCCAACCACCCCAACCTGCCGGCTGTACTGGCTGTCACGTTTTTCTACGTTGCGTGAGGGAGATGGGAGTCGGTGGAGGCGTTTTTCTTCACCTAGATCTTTGTTTGGATCCTTTATTCAATGCGTATGGTTGGGAGGCACATTTTTCTTGAGCTGCAGGCATTGATGGAGGGAAAACGTGTTTGAGTGCTCTGTCATGGCATCTTCTTCCTGTCTCTGCCTTGCTGCGATTTTCCCTTCCTTCCTGTGCGCGTGGGTGTAGATGGAGCTTCAGGCTGGGGCAGCGGGCATGTTGCAGAGTAGTAGAAGCCGTTGTGAGCGCTTCCAGCAAGCAGGTCGTCCAACTATGTTGTTAGCTGTTCAGTATCGACTGCATCCTCAAATTCGGGATTCTCCTTCAAGAATGCGCCTTCCATAATGCAATCTTGCAAGTTTTGAAAATGGTGAAAACACAGAGATCTGTACAGTCGGTGTTTCGAAAGATTTTTAAAGCCTGCAATAAGAAATGAAGCGTACAGACAGAATGCCGCAGTACCAATGCCGATCTTGTTGGGAATCGGGTTTAGTTAGCGTTTGTCCCTTGCGGCTTGCTCAAGCCATTCTTGGGTGTGGATGTTAGTGGTCCAGGTGAGGAAATGGAGAGGCCATTGTTATTGTCCTCAGCGGAGGAGGGAAAAGAGGAAGTGCAAGTGCCACGATGGCAGGAGCAAATCACAGTGCAGGGTGTGGTGGTGAGTGGTGTGCTGGGAGCAGTGTTTTGTGTGATTACTCACAAGTTGAATCTGACTGTGGGAGTCATTCCTTCTCTCAACGTGGCCGCTGGTTTGCTCGGATACTTCCTTATCAAAACATGGACTGGTGTCTTGTCAAAGCTGGGTATATGGACTTCTCCCTTCACCAGGTAGGAGAATACTGTCATTCAGACCTGCGTCGTTGCCTGCTATGACATCACTTTTAGTGGCGGATTTGGGACCTATATAATTGCCATGGACAAAACAACATACAATTTGATTGGATCCAACTACCCAGGCACGTTGCAGTTTTGTAGAAGCCTTTGTGAGCGCTTCCAACAAGCAGGTTGTTCAACTATGTTGTTGTTTTGTTCTGTATCTGATGCATCCTCAGATTCAGGTTTCTCCTTCAAGATATGTTCTTCTAAATCGATTAAGCGATAGTAAGAGTGTTACCACAAGACCTGATGAAATTTATTGTTAAGATTCTCTATTGATTTCTTGCTTGTTCTACGATGTAACTCATGGAAGAGGATCTCATAGGGGTGGATCTGTTTCATATCAGAATATTCATGAAGCACAGTTTGCTTTGCAAGAGAGCTTTTAGGAGATCGATGAAGGATAGAGGAATTAAAAAGAAACTTGGTGTAGTTGGATTAAAGGCAATAAAAAGGTGCATGCTTTTTGTGTAGGTGACAGATCGCACCCACAGGCACAGGAGATCTATGCAATGTTGGAGAAAATGTCTTGGGAGATGAAGGTAGCAGGATATTTTTCAGATTCAGAACATGTACTAAGAAAACAGTAGTGTCATGGAATACAATGATTGCAGGGTATGCACAGAGTGGACATTATGAGGAAAGTTTAGATCTCTTTCAACAAATGCATCTGGCTGACACGAAGCCCAACAATGTTACCTTTGCAACTGTTCTTCCAGTAACTTCTCACCTGTCGAATTTGCATCAGGGGAAGGAGATCCACGTCTTCATACTAAGAAGTGGTTTTGATTTGTTTATTATAGTAATGAATGCCCTTGTAGACATGTTTTGCAAATGTGGGAATTTTAGAGTTGCACGCCGAGTATTTGATCAAATGCCTAAAAGTGATGTATTCTCATGGACAGCCATGATTGCAGGTTATGGGATGCAGGGAAAAGGTGAGGATGCTAAGTCTAGGGACTGTTTTATGGATATGGAGTCTATACCAAGAGATTGTTTTTGGTTATAAAGCCATCTTCTTTTGCTTTGTCTCAGACTAGGGCTGCTCCTATTATGAGAGCACCAAGGTTAGGAGGTCCAAATTAGAAACAATCAGATGCATATGGAGATGGTGGAGGTGTTTGGATGAATGACAAAGGATCAAGTTCAATTTCCAAAAATGGGGCCTACAGAAGTTCTAGGGCTAATCTTGGAGCGGTGTTGGGAGGATGATGGCAAGTATTTTAGACCACCCACCCTAGCAGAGTGAACTCCTACCTGTGCCAATGTGAAGATGTTCGATGTTTGGGCGCCCAACGAGCTTGAAGAAAATGGAATTAGGCTTGGGTTGCTGTTGCAGGCCCTGTCCATCTTGATTTCGACTGCGGGAGCTTAATCAGGCACGATATTCTCTATACCATTGATTCTTATGTTGTTATTTAACTGATTCATTAAATAACTCTAATCTTCATATAAATGTCTCGTGTGATGGTATGCTGTTTGGTTTCCACTTCCCTTGCTCTTTTGTATTTTTTTGGCGTTAGAAATGATTGCGCTGGTTGAAGCCTTTTATATTGTTTTCTGGGTTTTAATAAATATTAGTTGGGTGAACTTTGTTCTTAAGACTAATAAAACAAAAGAGGTGGGGGTCCTGTAATGAAAATTCCCGAATTCTTTGTGTTGGTCTCACGATTTGAATGTTTTATCCAACATTGTCGTTGGACTCGACCTTATAGTTCCTGTTTTGTTCTTATTCTTGTTTTGGTTTGAGATCTATAGTTCTGGTTTATGTTGGGTATTTGCGAAATAGTGATTGAGTACTGAGAGTGCATTGTGTATAGGTAAATGATGTTATTCCTGTCTCTATCCTTTTCTTTTAGTTGTTTTAGGTTCTAGTAACCCTTTCTAGTTGGCTTAGTGTGTGCTTAGCTTGACTGATCTTTGAATTGAGCCAAGTTGATATTACTCTCAACTAGGTTAGTTTCTTTTGTTATTTGTTTTGAATCGCTCGAAGAAATACTTTTAATCTTCGAGTGTCATGGTTGATCGTCATAAATTGATATCAATTCATGTTCACCGTTTGGAGATTGTTGTCTTTGGAATCACCTTCTCTCCCTTGGTGACTGTTGTTTGTTTTGAGGAATGTAGCTGATCCTATGGAATGTCTTCTATAGACGTTACTCACATTTCTTTTGGATAGCTTAAAATGTCAGAGGAAATACTCTTTTCTTACCTTGATTTTGTTTCACACATGTTGGAGGATACGAGATCTACTTGATCATTAGTGAGGAAGTTTTCAAATCTTAAAATTGGGATGTTGGTTTTATGCGTAAGAAATTACTCTACGTTTTGCTCCGTAAAGATGCTTAAATTTCATTCTCCTGTGACTTAGAGGTTGGTGTGTTTGGAAACTCATTGGTTGACTGGTTTTTGTGATGATCGTTGTGATGCGACCTCCTTGCTGTCATTGTAGTAGAATGGTTATGTATTGACCAGAAAGGTTTAAGTCAACTTGTTGTTGACGACAGATCCTTTGGAAGCTATGTATCCTGTGTTGTGTTCTTGTGAATGATTGAGTAACCCTCCTGTAAGATTTATAATGGTTTTGTTTGGTCTTGCCAAGTTTGTCCTTTTTCTTAAGACATTCTCTTGATTAGAAGAAAGTTTAATAGAAGGATTGTTAGGATAGGATGTGACCCATACGAGGTCATTTGTGCGTTTCATTCCTTTTCTTTCCAATTTATTTATTCTGTACTGACATAAAATTAACTGTTATAGGCACATCATCTTAATATTAATAAGTCATGTTGGTTTAGATATTCTCATGTCGATTGATTGTTTGGGATCTTCCAGTGGCATAGTGAATCCTTGGCTTGGTGAACTAACTTAAACAAATAGGGACAGATCACGTTTGAAATTAATTCACTTCTTGTAATTGTTTTTGTTTCGAAATGTTATCTTGTTAAAATGATGGTCATTATTGTGATATGGGTGGAATTCACCATGCTGGTTGTTAACTTCTCCTATGAGAAAATGATAATTAAATAGAGTTAGTGCCTCCCTTTTTATTCTGACATTTTATGCTTTTGGACAACTCTTTAATTTCTCTTGTTTAGACTCTTGGATTATTTTTCATCATCAACGGTGCTTTTCTTCCTTGAAACAGTTAGATAACAACATATTGTCTTAATGTTATAGCTTTTATCGTGCTCAGTTCTTGCGAACTGACATGTGCTAACAAATGTGCAGGAGGATTTCCTGAGTAGAAAAGAAAAAAAAAGAGAGAGAAAAAGAAACACGTGTAGAAAGTGGATTCCAGCCTTCTTAGGAACTGCTGTTGTACGAATGTTTTTCTTTTTCTTTAAAACATTGGTATGGAAATTGTGGAGACTATTTAGAAGGCATTGCGTTATAATTTTGTATTGTTCTCATGTAGGTTGTTATCGTTTGAAAGTCAATTTGAGAAGTATTATTGTCAATAAGATTAAATGAACTTGCTTTGACATGCGTATCCTTTGTTGAATTTTCACTTTTCAGAATATGATTTATCCTTGAATTGTCAACCTAATTATAATTATCTAAACTTGAATCAACTTACATCACTTTGGTTACCTTTGGTCATGTGTCATTTGGTAGAGGACTATGTTTTGAACCTAGCAAAAAGAAAACAAGAGAAACAAATATACCTTGTGATCCCACGTAAACTAATCAACAATCTCTTATTGTGGTGAGTCCTTAGAACGGTCTTAAGGTGAAGTCAATGATTAAATCTTGGAAGTTAATAAAATTATAATAAATAGAAGGAACTTGATTAAGAAACTCTTCGATCTATCTTACCCGTTGAAAATGTAAACAGTATACTTATGTCTATCTCTTCAAGTGAAGCCCAAGTGAAACCTTTAATAATTCTGGTTAGACTCTTGCCCCCAATGAAATCCTTTTTAACCACTAATAAGATCTTAATGATGAATCCAAGTCTTAGACAGTCATGTACTGTAAAAATAAAATAAAATAAAAATATGACTGCTTAAAAGGGTAAAACATATATGTTTAAAAGCACAACGTTGAAAACAGTTTGATGAAGTTAAGAGCCTTGATAAACTAATTGCCTCCTAACCAATGAATAACTTAATCAAGTTAATGAAGCAACGTCTTACCATCCAATAATTGGTTTACACTGTATATTAACATTAACAAGGTAGGGGAAAATTCTTCAAAGGAGACATGAATTTCAGATTCTCCTATCATGATTCCTCTGGGAAAAGTAAAGAATGTAAAAACACTTACAGCTAAAACATGAATCTAAAGAAACCTTCTGTGGGAAGACCTTGTTGTAAGACTGCATACTTTAGATGAACCATTGTGTCCTTAGTGTGTGCCTCATGTTTATCTGTAACCAGTGTGGGTCCGTGTTGTGGAAAGCATGTCTTTGGTTGGTTGTATTCCCTAGAGAACTTGTGTAGTGTCGTATTATCTTCAAGCAAGTCAAAAAAAAATATCTTGTCTTTTACCGTGTTGTTCGTGTGTTGAAATGTTGGGGTGTTACACTTGGTATCAGAGCATAGGTTCATGCTCTCGAACCTATGGGCCGGATTGGTGTTATATGATGATGTTACATGGTGGTGGTGGTGTTACATGATGATACTGCATGATGATGATGATGTTGCATGATGGTGGTAGATATTGGAAGAGTAATGTGCTTTAAACGTGATGTGATTAATGTCGTAATTGTGATATTGTGAACGCACGTGATGTGTATGTCACTTTGTGCGTGTTTGTGATCATTTTGATATGTTAGGGATGGGAGTATTCTCTCTCCTTCTTGTGGATTCTAGGAAGAGTTCACGTGTGAATTATTGTTTTTGACGTGTGAAAAGAATTATAATGTGGATGACGTAGTGTTGGAGCATTGTGGCATATTGTGATATGTAGGTGTATCAATGTGTTGTATGAATAGATTGATGTTAAAAGAGATGAGTTGTATCATGATGTTTTTACCATGTTTTGAAGTAATGTGGGTGTACCACCTTGTTATGTAGCAATGGATGTTATGTTGAGATGTACTATGTTCATCGTATGTATGACTGTGCAAATATGTAACGCTTCATGTTGTGATTTTGGGTCATACGGTGAGTGTATGAACCCTATCGTGTGGTGATTGCACTTTGGGTGCAGGATGTGGTAAAGTGATGTGTTACACTTAGTGAATGTATGATTGTGATCTACCTTGTATATGTACCACCATTGTGTTAGTAATGTAGTTACATGTTATGTTGTGAACCTTACGCTAACCGACCCTGAGGGAAATCGGTAGAAGTGTATGTTGAGAGTGAGGAATGGTGTACCATGGGTCAATAACTCGAGTCAAAACTCGATTTAGTAGATAACATGTGATTCTTTCCTCTCTCCCTATGTGGTTGCATGTATGCAACCTAAGTGCAAACTATGACTATGTTTAGCCTTGTCGAAGTGGTGGCGGGATGATTCAGATGGAGGTGATGACAGTTGTATTATTGATATGTATTTTATGAGCTGAGGCTCGATGTTCCGAGTGCTAGCAACTCGTTGAGTACCCCTTGGTGGCTAGATAAGGCCACACAGTTATCGTAATGTGACATTATTATAAGTTGATTTTATTCGTAAATTGAGCTTTTTATTTTATTTTGTAAGGACCAGTAGCTTTTCTTGATTGCCATGCTTTACAATTTTGGGCATTTCCTTGGTTTGTGGCACTAACATGGGGATTTTGATACTAACTATGGCTATTTGGCCATTTATTTTTGCTTGATTTTGGGTCTTCTTTTAAATTTGGAATTTTACCGCCTTGCCCAAGGCTTGTACTTTGCCACTTGGCACTTTGATTGGATTGTTGTGCTGGTTCTATTGTCGTGATGTGTGGAATAGGGTCATGGGATGCACCATGAAATGGTTGGACCTATGGACCCGCTTCGTTGTATGGGGGTACGCCCCAAGGAGTTACAGATAACTAGCGGGTTGTTGAACCACGCATTATTATGTCACTTGGGTTAGGAGTGTTCGAACTCTATGTGTCTTGGACCATAGGGTCAACCGGCCTCCTTGAGGGAGGCATAAGAGTTTGAGGGAGGCATAAGAGACTTGAGGGAGGCATAAGAGACTTGAGGGAGGCATAAGAGACTTGAGGGAGGCATAAGAGACTTGAGGGAGGCATAAGAGACTTGAGGGAGGCATAAGAGACTTGAGGGAGGCATAAGAGTTTGAGGGAGGCATAAGAGACTTGAGGGAGGCATAAGAGTTTGAGGGAGGCATATGATATTTGTGTGTATGGTTGATGTTCTAGGATATATGTTGAGTTATTGTGATGTTTTGGTAGTGGTCTTTTGATGTATGTGTTACTCATGTCAGATGGATATGTGTTGTGATGTTGTGGATATGTCATTGATTCCCTTGTGGACACTATGTACCTGTAGCATGGTTTGGTGTTATGTGAATTTTTCATTGATGCAAATTGAGGAAATGTCTGGTGGATTGTAGTACTCTTTTGTTGAGTATTTTGTATGTCAGTCATTGATGTGTGACGAGTACTATGTTATGTGGACTGTGCCTATTCTATTCCGTATTTGAGTAACCTTTTGTGGTGTAATACAATCTTGAAGTATATACTTGTGTGCTTGTGAATCTGTAGTGTCTTGTGAACCTGATAGGGTGTTGTGTTAGCAGTTCATGTTGGGCACCCACAATAAGGAATAAATCAAAACTCTTCAATGATGATATTTTTTTTTAAAAGAAACTAAAACTAGAAATAATGATAATGGAAAGAGACTAATGAAATGATGAACAAGAAAGAACTGCCAATCTTCACAGAACCTTGAAAGTTAAAATTTCTACCAAATGTTCCTAAGGCTACCCTGTGGCCGTGCTTTAATCGACTAAAATTTTAAACCATAGGGTGTGTTTGCTTCTTTATCTATTCCTTGTTGCGTACCATTTCTTTTTTTCTCCATGTTATGTTGCATCGAGGACGATGCTTTCTTAAGGGGAGGAGAATGTAATGCCCTGTAGGGCATTGAATCCCGTTTCTGCCACCTTGGCCTCCTCCCAACCACCCCAACCTGCCGGCTGTACTGGCTGTCACATTTTTCTACGTTGCGTGAGGGAGATGGGAGTCGGTGGAGGCATTTTTCTTCACCTAGATCTTTGTTTGGATCCTTTATTCAATGCGTATGGTTGGGAGGCACATTTTTCTTGAGCTGCAGGCATTGATGGAGGGAAAACGTGTTTGAGTGCTCTGTCATGGCGTCTTCTTCCTGTCTCTGCCTTGCTGCGATTTTCCCTTCCTTCCTGTGCGCGTGGGTGCAGATGGAGCTTCTGGCTGGGGTAGCGGGCATGTTGTAGAGTAGTAGAAGCCATTGTGAGCACTTCCAGCAAGTAGGTCATCCAACTATGTTGTTAGCTGTTCAATATCGACTGCATCCTCAAATTCGGGATTCTCCTTCAAGAATGTGCCTTCCATAATGCAATCTTGCAAGTTTTGAAAATGGTGAAAACACAAAGATCTATACAGTCGGTGTTTTGAAAGATTTTTAAAGCCTGCAATAAGAAATGAAGCGTACAGACAGAATGCCGCAGTACCAATGCCGATCTTGTTGGGAATTAGGTTTAGTTAGCATTTGTCCCTTGCGGCTTGCTCAAGCCATTCTTGGGTGTGGATGTTAGTGGTCCGGGTGAGGAAATGGAGAGGCCATTGTTATTGTCCTCAGCGGAGGAGGGAAAAGAGGAAGTGCAAGTGCCACGATGGCAAGAGTAAATCACAGTGCGGGGTGTGGTGGTGAGCGATGTGCTGGGAGCAGTGTTTTGTGTGATTACTCATAAGTTAAATCTGACTGTGGGAGTCATTCCTTCTCTCAACGTGGCCGCTGGTTTGCTCGGATACTTCCTTATCAAAACATGGACTGGTGTCTTGTCAAAGCTGGGTATATGGACTTCTCCCTTCACCAGGCAGGAGAATACCGTCATTCAGACCTGCGTCGTTGCCTGCTATGACATCGCTTTTAGTGGCGGATTTGGGACCTATATAATTGCCATGGACAAAACAACATACAATTTGATTGGATCCAACTACCCAGGCACGTTGCAGTTTTGTAGAAGCCTTTGTGAGTGCTTCCAACAAGCAGGTTGTTCAACTATGTTGTTGTTTTGTTCTGTATCTGATGCATCCTCAGATTCGGGTTTCTCCTTCAAGATATGTTCTTCTAAATCGATTAAGCGACAGTAAGAGTGTTACCAGAAGACCTGATGAAATTTATTGTTAAGATTCTCTATTGATTTCTTGCTTGTTCTACGATGTAACTCATGGAAGAGGATCTCATAGGGGTGGATCTGTTTCATATCAGAATATTCATGAAGCACAGTTTGCTTTGCAAGAGAGCTTTTAGGAGATCGATGAAGGATAGAGGAATTAAAAAGAAACTTGGTGTAGTTGGATTAAAGGCAATAAAAAGGTGCATGCTTTTTGTGTAGGTGACAGATCGCACCCACAGGCTCAGGAGATCTATGCAATGTTGGAGAAAATGTCTTGGGAGATGAAGGTAGCAGGATATTTTTCAGATTCAGAACATGTACTGAGAAAACAGTAGTGTCATGGAATACAATGATTGCAGGGTATGCACAGAGTGGACATTATGAGGAAAGTTTAGATCTCTTTCAACAAATGCATCTGGCTGACATGAAGCCCAACAATGTTACCTTTGTAACTGTTCTTCCAGTAACTTCTCACCTGTCGAATTTGCATCAGGGGAAGGAGATCCATGTCTTCATACTAAGAAGTGGTTTTGATTTGTTTATTATAGTAATGAATGCCCTTGTAGACATGTTTTGCAAATGTGGGAATGTTAGAGTTGTACGCCGAGTATTTGATCAAATGCCTAAAAGTGATGTATTCTCATGGTTAGCCATGATTGCAGGTTATGGGATGCAGGGAAAAGGTGAGGATGCTAAGTCTAGGGACTGTTTTATGGATATGGAGTCTGTACCAAGAGATTGTTTTTGGTTATAAATCCATCTTCTTTTGCTTTGTCTTAGACTAGGGCTACTCCTATTATGAGAGCACCAAGGTTAGGAGGTCCAAATTAGAAACAATTATATGCATATGGAGATGGTGGAGGTGTTTGGATGAATGACGAAGGATCAAGTTCAATTGCCAAAAATGGGGCCTACAGAAGTTCTAGGGCTAATCTTGGAGCGGTGTTGGGAGGATGATGGCAAGTATTTAAGACCACCCAACCTGGTCGTGAACTCCTACCTGTGCCAACGTGAAGATGTTCGATGTTTGGGTGCCCAACGAGCTTGAAGAAAATGGAATTAGGCTTGGGTTGCTGTTGCAGGCCCTGTCCATCTTGATTTCGACTGCGGGAGCTTAATCAGGCACGATATTCTCTATACCATTGATTCTTATGTTGTTATTTAACTGATTCATTAAATAACTCTAATCTTCATATAAATGTCTCGTGTGATGGTATGCTGTTTGGTTTCCACTTCCCTTGCTCTTTTGTATTTTTTTTTGGCGTTAGAAATGATTGCGCTGGTTGAAGCCTTTTATATTGTTTTCTGGGTTTTAATAAATATTAGTTGGGTGAACTTTGTTCTTAAGACTAATAAAACAAAAGAGGTGGGGGTCCTGTAATGAAAATTCCCGAGTTCTTTGTGTTGGTCTCACGATTTGAATGTTTTATCCAACATTGTCATTGGACTCAACCTTATAGTTCCTGTTTTGTTCTTATTCTTGTTTCGGTTCGAGATCTGTAGTTCTGGTTTATGTTGGGTATTTGCGAAATAGTGATTGAGTACTGCGAGTGCATTGTGTATAGGTAAATGATGCTATTCCTGTCTCTATCCTTTTCTTTTAGTTGTTTTAGGTTCTAGTAACCCTTTCCGGTTGGCTTAGTGTGTGCTTAGCTTGACTGATCTTTGAATTGAGCCAAGTTGATATTACTCTCAACTAGGTTAGTTGCTTTTGTTATTTGTTTTGAATCGCTCGAAGAAATACTTTTATTCTTCAAGTGTCATGGTTGATCGTCATAATTTGATATCAATTCATGTTCACCGTTTGGAGATTGTTGTCTTTGGAATCACCTTCTCTCCCTTGGTGACTGTTGTTTGTTTTGAGGAATGTAGCTGATCCTATGGAATGTCTTCTTTAGACGTTACTCACATTTCTTTTGGATAGCTTAAAATGTCAGAGGAAATACTCTTTTCTTACCTTGATTTTGTTTCACACATGTTGGAGGATACGAGATCTACTTGATCATTAGTGAGGAAGTTTTCAAATCTTAAAATTGGGATGTTGGTTTTATGCATAAGAAATTACTCTACGTTTTGCTCCGTAAAGATGCTTAAATTTCATTCTCCTGTGACTTAGAGGTTGGTGTGTTTGGAAACTCATTGGTTAACTGGTTTTTGTGATGATCGTTGTGATGCGACCTTCTTGCTGTCATTGTAATAGAATGGTTATGTATTGACCAGAAAGGTTTAAGTCAACTTGTTGTTGACGACAGATCCTTTGGAAGCTATGTATCCTGTGTTGTGTTCTTGTGAATGATTGAGTAACCCTCCTGTAAGATTTATAATGGTTATGTTTGGTCTTGCCAAGTTTGTCCTTTTTCTTAAGACATTCTCTTGATTAGAAGAAAGTTTAATAGAAGGATTGTTAGGATAGGATGTGACCCATACGAGGTCATTTGTGCGTTTCATTCCTTTTCTTTCCAATTTATTTATTCTGTACTGACATAAAATTAACTGTTATAGGCACATCATCTTAATATTAATAAGTCATGTTGGTTTAGATATTCTCATGTCGATTGATTGTTTGGGATCTTCCAGTGGCATAGTGAATCCTTGGCTTGGTGAACTAACTTAAACAAATAGGGACAGATCACGTTTGAAATTAATTCACTTCTTGTAATTGTTTTTGTTTCGAAATGTTATCTTGTTAAAATGATGGTCATTATTGTGATATGGGTGGAATTCACCATGCTGGTTGTTAACTTCTCCTATGAGAAAATGATAATTAAATAGAGTTAGTGCCTCCCTTTTTATTCTGACATTTTATGCTTTTGGACAACTCTTTAATTTCTCTTGTTTAGACTCTTGGATTATTTTTCATCTTCAACGGTGCTTTTCTTCCTTGAAACAGTTAGATAACAACATATTGTCTTAATGTTATAGATTTTATCATGCTCAGTTCTTGCGAACTGACATGTGCTAACAAATGTGCAGGAGGATTTCCTGAGTAGAAAAGAAAAAAAAAAAAGAGAGAGAAAAAGAAACACGTGTAGAAAGTGGATTCCAGCCTTCTTAGGAACTGCTGTTGTACGAATGTTTTTCTTTTGCTTTAAAACATTGGTATGGAAATTGTGGAGACTATTTAGAAGGCATTGCGTTATAATTTTGTATTGTTCTCATGTAGGTTGTTGTTATCGTTTGAAAGTCAATTTGAGAAATATTATTGTCAATAAGATTAAATGAACTTGTTTTGACATGCGTATCCTTTGTTGAATTTTCACTTTTCAGAATATGATTTATCCTTGAATTGTCAACCTAATTATAATTATCTAAACTTGAATCAACTTACATCACTTTGGTTACCTTTGGTCATGTGTCGTTTGGTAGAGGACTATGTTTTGAACCTAGCAAAAAGAAAACAAGAGAAACAAATATACCTTGTGATCCCATGTAAACTAATCAACAATCTCTTATTGTGGTGAGTCCTTAGAACGGTCTTAAGGTGAAATCAATGATTAAATCTTGGAAGATAATAAAATTATAATAAATAGAAGGAACTTGATTAAGAAACTCTTCGATCTATCTTACCCGTTGAAAATGTAAACAATATACTTATGTCTATCTCTTCAAGTGAAGCCCAAGTGAAACCTTTAATAATTCTGGTTAGACTCTTGCCCCCAATGAAATCCTTTTTAACCACTAATAAGATATTAATGATGAATCCAAGTCTTAGACAGTCATGTACTGTAAAAATAAAATAAAATAAAAATATGACCGCTTAAAAGGGTAAAACATATATGTTTAAAAGCACAACGTTGAAAACAGTTTGATGAAGTTAAGAGCCTTGATAAACTAACTGCCTCCTAACCAATGAATAAGTTAATCAAGTTAATGAAGCAACCTCTTACCATCCAATAATTGGTTTACACTATATATTAACATTAACAAGGTAGGGGAAAATTCTTCAAAGGAGACATGAATTTCAGATTCTCCTATCATGATTCCTCTGGAAAAGTAAAGAATGTAAAAACACTTACAGCTAAAACATGAATCTAAAGAAACCTTCTGTGGGAAGACCTTGTTGTAAGACTGCATACTTTAGATGAACCATTGTGTCCTTAGTGTGTGCCTCATGTTTATCTGTAACCAGTGTGGGTCCGTGTTGTGGAAAGCATGTCTTTGGTTGGTTGTATTCCCTAGAGAACTTGTGTAGTGTCGTATTATCTTCAAGCAAGTCAAAAAAAAATATCCTGTCTTTTACCGTGTTGTTCGTGTGTTGAAATGTTGGGGTGTAGTTAATTTTCCATGATTGGTAGTATTTTTTATTTAATTTTGATAGAGAACTAGGGAAAGTTGACCTTACAAGTGCTACAAGAAGGTGGAGGACATTTTTGAATGTGGTCTAAATCTTTTGAATGTTTGATAGTTCAATTTTGTATGTCTATTAATTCCATCATCATATTATAATTATTTCTAATTGTACTTGTAATAGATTTATAATGGAATGGTCACTCTAGTGCACCCAGAGATGTAGGCACATTACTGTTCACTCCATTATAAATCATGTTGCATGGTCTTGATTATTTGTACATGCTCTTTGTATTGGTGATTTGTGTTGTATTTTTTGAGGCATTTTGTCGTTACATTTTATATATGTAATTTTAAACTATTTGATGGTAGCTTGGTGTCACACCCACATATTTGACACATAAAATACAAAAAAATAATCAGAATAATTTTATTTTATTTTACTTTAAATGCTCACGACATGACACCATATGGGCTCAAATAGAAAAATTCAACATCACATAAGACACTTACAAAATCATGGACCCATATAGACAATTTGATATTTTAGGGTACTCATCAATGTCGCACTCAAATGGCATAAACCAAGAGAATGACCCAACTACGGTAAGGCACATAGGATAGGAATTCTCTACAACATGGCCCTTTTTTTATGGTTTACATATTTATTACATTTAATTTTCCATTATATAACCTTATAGGTTCGTAGTGAATTAAATTGGCAAGGGTATAAAATTTCCTTTTTCTAAAACTTCAAATACTTTATTTTTGTACAACATTAGCCTTTAAAAGAGAATGCACTATTGATTCCTTTCCTCAATTTCCATTAACTATCCACATCTCATTTGTTAATGAAATTCACTTTAAAAACCTACGAGCATCCTAATATTCATTCTTACATTAAACGTTTATTTCAAAAAATATTTTGAACTGATGTTAAATTTTATCCTCATTCCGAAAAGGAACTAACAAGGTGTTAAGGTTCTATTTTTCGAGACATATATTTGATGTTTAAATTTTACCTTTTCTAGACAAGGAGAACTATTGTGAGGTCAAGGAAGATATTTTAGAGTTTAAAGGGTGATTTAGATTGAATATATCTCTTCCCATAAACATCCTTCCATCATAGTACCCTATCTTTCCTATTACAACTGATATAGTTCAATAACTTGTTTGATTCAATTCAACTCTTTCACATCAATAAATTTTATTTAGTTGTATATATATATATATGTTTTATTTTCTAAAAAAATTGATCTCACCAAGTGAAATTCATATTTATTTCTAACCACATGAATGTGTCTAGTTTATTTTTAAGGACTTCGAGCATGACGTTATTCCTAACCCCGTAATCTTGTTAACTCTTGTACTCTTTACACTTACGTCGTACTTTGGCCTCACAATTGGCGTTGTTTTTATAACAATTGTAATTAAAATGAATCATAATTTACACTATGGGGTTCATGACTGCAACGAGTGGCGACCATGCACCTAACTATTCATTTCATTTCTCTTAGACCATCAAGTATTAAACACATATTACGTGATAAACATACAACTATATTCTTTTCAAATTTCTTCCAACGAACTATTTAAATTATTTAGTAAAATGCGTCACTGTTTCTTTCACCAATACCATTAAGAGAGGGTCCATGATCTATTAACATTAGCAGGAATCATTGATGGGGTAAATACACCCTACGAGAGAGCACATGGTAATCTACTAGTAAGGGTCACAATTATCTAGAGGGACAAAGGGAGTTCAAATACAAAAGTTATAAATTTTTACGTGTTTCAAAATATTTCAAAGGTAATATTTATAATCATTGGTGGCGTCACATCATAGTTCCTTTGTTCATTAGCATCACCAAAGGTCACTCGATGTATTGCATTCATTTATACTCAAGGGTTTCTACACCCTACAACAAGTCAAAATAAGAGTAATCAAGAGTCCATGTCTTGCAAGGCATTCATGCCACTCGATGTATCCCAAGAATAGATTTTCTCACTTTTTATTAACATTTATCTTATAAAGGGTTCCATTAGCTTTGCTTCATTTATTTGACGGCAAATAAAATATATCACTCGATAGTTAATTTCAAATATCCTATCATATACACATTTTAGGTTTGATTCTTCAATGGGAAATTATGTTTTCTTATCCACTTTTTCTCATGTGGATCAATTCACGTCCACGTTCACATCATAAGAAATATTTTATATGTTGCAAGCAATCTCCATGACCCTTAAAATGATTAGATCGACATCCCAAGGGTATATTCCCAAATGAGGGAAAGTTACAAATTTTCCTTTACAAAAAAAAATTAATAGGGCATTAATGCACAACCTAACTACCTTTTTGGTATCACCGACTGGTCATTACATTCCAATTCTAACATTTTTTAGTCTCTAAAAACAACCATGATATTTCAAACTCAATATGGCGTGTTGCATTCCATTAAAAGGATGTTATGCCTCGCACTAAGGAATCTTACACACTTTCATACCTATGTGAATGCTCTCAACTATGTTTCTAGGGAGGAATACATAGACACATACAATACGTCTAAGTCTCTAAGACTATGAAGGATGTTTGGAGCTAGCCTAACTTGGAGCTTACTAGAGAGGGTCATTACATTCAACACGGGTAAATATTTTGAGCTATATGTTTGTTTGGTTGCTTTCTGCTCAATATGAAAAACACACACAAATGTAAGTTGATATTTTTATTTGAATATTAAGTGATTTTCTAGGTCATTGCAATACTAGCAAATAGGTAAAACCACATCATTTTGAATAACTTGCTAACAATGTTACTAGCACAATCATATCACAATTACGACAACATTAAACATTTTAAATGTTAAGGTTCGTGTTTCATCCTCCTATATTTATTTTGACACTAAAATAAGGGTTCTTTGACATCATTTTCCAAATAAACATTATACAATCAACTTCATTTACTTAATAGAATATACACCATTACCAACAAGAGTAACATTCCTTAAATAGGAAAAATTACAACTATGTGCGACATAGTACATTTTCCCAATATGTAACAGTATAATTTTCATCATGGAAATAATGCATCCTATTCATAAAAATATCACAAAAGTATTCTAAAAAATTTCATTTCCTTCAAATAATATACTAATAAACGACACGAGTGTCATTTTTACTACTCCTTTTTGCTCAGGTAGCTGCAACCAACGTTGCGTCAGTCCTAGGACAGAGTATGGAAAACCCTTACACTCAAGCACAAATAAGACATTAATCATTTCAAGTAATTTCAAACAAGTACAAAGAGAGGTAGAGATAAGGAGAGAGAGGAGAGATAATTTCCTCACACATTCATTTGCTTTTTTTTCAAGAGAGAGAGGGTAGGGAAGAGAGAGAAACTGTAAAACATTTTTCTTTACTATTCACAATATTTTGAGCATTTCTTAAATCATATCCATTTTCATATTATTTAAAACTCATCTACATTTTCATCCATTCATGTTTCCAAGACCGACCACAATTTCATATTTATATTCAGAGATAGAGAGAGAAGGAGGTGAGAAAGAACACTTTAAATTGCAAAATCCTTTCATAGAAAGTAATTGATTAAATGATACTCTACGCACAGTGTAACACTATAAAAAGGGGTTCACAAGTAATTTATAGAATTGATGGGATCCTGAGAAATATTTTCTATCTTAAGTTACGAGTGTGTGAAAATTAACCAAATCAACTAAAATGCTTACGATATGGTTTCCAAAACCAATTGTTTTATGTTCAAACATAAATTTCATTGATTCCTACCTACTCGCCTATAAACAAATAACTCGTTGTATTTGACGGAATCCATTTTCCTCAAACAAGATTCAATTTAAGAAGGTGAATTCAAGACCAATTATTGTAAACACATCAAACACTTATGTTGTATGATGACAGGTGAGTCCAACATCCACTTGAAACTCTAACTTATAAAATTATTTTTAAGAAACTCAGAGTTGGTTTCAATTCTTACATATGAGTGCTGGAGGTAGATGAAGGGGTTTTCCAGTTACACAAAATTGATATGACAATTGTAAGCCAAAACCGATCAAAATTTCATAAAGTGGGAATGTCACCAAAAGTGACTGAAGTGTTAAAAGGGTATCGTATCTCACCTCATTAAGGCATCTAATCTAGTTAGTCATCTTGGTTAAGAAATTTCATGGTGTCTTGGGTTGACATGAATCTTGTTTGAGGTTTTTGGTTTCCAATAGCAATTCGAGATGGCGCTCAATGTGCATGGTTCTAAGAACTAATTGATTTTTTTCCCTTTAAAAGTTTAAAGAAAAATATTTTTGGGAAAGGTAAAATCCATAACATTCATTCTAAGTTGCATTTTTCTTTTAATATACAAGATACTGAAAACCGACACTAAAAGGAATACATGATGAAATGTTTAGTTTGAAACGAGACGAAGAGTGATCCATACCTTTTCCCGATGCTTGCTAGAGACATCAACTAGGGGATTTTTGCCATGGCTCTTGACTCGAGCAAATCATTTAGTTCAAAAGTTTATAATTCCCTTTTTTTTTCACGAATTCATTTCGTGCATATCCAACAATCATGGCATTCCACGAAAACAAAGCTCCTTCAGAAATTTTTACAAACAAATTCCTGTTTTATGCTTGCTTCCTCCAAACATGGCATTTTTTCGAACAATGCACACACCTTGCATCTTCTTCCACATTTTGTATAAACATGAAAATACCAAACAAATCCAATGGACCCTTTGCTTCCAAGGTCAAACCCATAACTCCACGCGGTGACCAGAAGGAGAGGCACTAGGCAAGCTTGAAGGAATTTAGATTTGTACCCAATATCTATTACATTTTTTCCTTGTGTGTTTCAGATGCCTTTTCAATAAACATTATGTGCATAACCTACCATCAATCCCTCCAATGAGAATCATATCTTTGAGGCATTCTATAAAAAATTTAACAGGCCTGTAATTTTAAACAATAGAAGAAGCTTATTGATCTGGATGAGAGTTCCAAGAGATATGGCGCTTGCCCAAACCATCCAATCACAACCTATATTCCTCCATTTCACATTCTGTATCCACAAGCTTTCACATTATTTTACTCTAGCACTACGTGTATGTTGGACTCGCACAACTAGTCGAAGTTTTAAAAAACATGATTATGATTAAGTTTATAATCTCCACAAGATATTTGCTCCATGACTGGGACAGGTAGAGAGAGAACTGACGAGAAGCTTTCAACACACCTACCCAAAACACACTAAAAAAACACTCAAACTCAAACCAGACCTGTATAATGCATTGTCTGTTGCACTTGGGAAATCCACGCAACAAGGAGGATAAAATACATGGACCGGGAGATCAGGATTTTGAGCCAGTTAAGACCTTCAATTTGCATTTATTTCTCTCAGTAATTCACAGCAGTAACATCTGACTAAAATATTACAAAATCCATTTTTTTTATTGCGTTGAAGGACGTCCATGCCGACAATGGAACATTTGTCTTTGGCACAGGCCGGAATTACGCTAGCGATGGTGAACTATTCATATTAGAGACCTTTTTTTTTTAATATAGTGAAAGTTTTTGGATCCAGTGAAAAAACCCATGCCTGCACCACGGCTCAAGGACATGAGAGACTCCACCTCTCTTTCCTTATTAAGAGGATCTCATTTCTCTAGTTTTTTTTCTTCAATTTTATAATATGGTTCTAAAATAAGGGGCATTACACCGGGGGTCTGCTACAGTTTACGGATAATGTTTTTTTATTAGAGATGGTGATTCTACATCTATTATTGGGAAAGATTTAGTTGACTTGGTTTGTTAGAGATGGATACTAACTCCATGTGGAAGTTATGGAGGATGATGGAGAGTCTCCTTACGTTGTTGAAAAAAGTTACGGAGGTGATGATTATACATCATTGTGCATGAGATGAGAATCTCTTCGAGCTTCAGTAAAGTGTTGATTTTGTGTGTTCTGAGTTGGCAGGAGAGCGTCGGAAAAGGAAATTATGCCGAGAGGAACCCCACATATAGACTAGGCTAGTTTGTACCCATTACTCGACGCACAGACATGTTGTAAAGTGTTGTCGGTTAGCTTTTCCAGATCAGGAACCAGAGTGGTTTCGTCGCACAAATGAAGCTAGAGGGAAATCACCTGCCATTTCGAGTGGTAGTCAGCAGTCAGAGTGAGCAACACACCAAATATTTCCATATGATCCTTCTACAATTGTACTACATTAAGCAGAGGCAATCAGCGAAAGTGTTATGGTGATTTCTGAGTCATGCCCAGTTCAACTCATGATCGATTGGGAGATCAGTGCGAGTAATGTTACAATTGATGTGGTATGCCGCATGGGCTTGGCCAGTATACCAGGAAATTTGGGACTAGAGACGGAGCCCTTAAAAGTATAGTGCTTGAATTTTGTACCTTGAGATTTGTCATAGAAGGGAAGTTCTCAGATAATATTACTCTTGATATAATTCCATGGGAGATGGATGACATTGTTCTCGGCAGTTTTTTCCTTACCTTTAGACAGGCATCTCAAACGAGGCAAGGAGATATTATTGAGCTCAATTTCGATCATAGCTACGTAGTCCAGTTTGGGACAGGTCATGTCACCGAACCTTGTCATGGATACACCAGTGAGTTTTCATATTCATAGATACAAGGAGACCAGTTTGAGACTGATGGAGACAAGGAATCATCCAATGATCCGAGGGCACCATTAAACCTTCAAGCCTTCATAGAGGTTTCTTTTATTTGTAAGGAATATTTGTACAATTTAGCATAGTATGTCATTTTATTTTGAGCATTTTGGGTTTCGTATGTTGTAATAAGGGAACTGATACCCATATTTCACATTATGAAGTTATGAAAATGTGATAGGCGTAATGTGTTTGAAAGACCCTCTTGGTAAATGTTCATATTACATGTTGATGTCTTGATACACATTTTTCAAGACCCTGCATTTTTGGGCATGCTTTGTAATCACGATATATATTGCATTATAAGACCCCTGATGTGGGCAATTAATATAGTGGTTCAATAACACCATAGGTTTGCAATATATAATTTTCTTGTTGATTTACATGATGCCAGCTGGATGGATGCAAACATCTATCTCACCAGGGATAATTCAAATAAAAAATCAGCGAATGTTGAATTGTTCAAAGTGTTGTTCCAAGTGAAGACAAGGTGATAAACGTTAAATTGTAGCCAATAGTTGCAGTTTTAAAGACTCGTGATGGTTCCACATGTAGAGAAGAGTCGAGACATAGGTTCACCATAGTCAAATCTTTCTTCTCAAATTTTGGTTGATGATTTCCATTATGATATAGATAGCAGTCTATTAGGCTCAATGGGCATTATAATGATGTCTAGTTTTGGATTTGTATCTATTCTCGTATTTTAGACCAACATTTGGGAACATCATATTTACAATTTACACCAAGTAATAATTTACAGTGTTGAAAATTTGCCCATTTTGGATGTAACATTTGTGCAGATAGATTATTTTCACTAGTAGTTTCAAGGGTTCAATCTACTTCTCAGCCTCATTATGGAAATTTTATATTTATAATTCGGAATCACGTCCATGATATTTTGTAGTTATATGTTTTAATAATAAAAAATTCAAAGTGTCAGTGGACACTTCCTATTATTGGAATTTCGGTGATCTATTCCATATTGATCCACTTTTGCAGTTGAAGTATTCGAAAAATCACACAAGTCTAGATGGACATTTTCGATTTAGATGACGCATTATATCTATTTACACTAATCAATTGTATGTCATATTATAACATTTTATAAAACCACTATACTATATTCTAATTTCTATACTATGGGTTCACGCAGGAATCCACATAGGAGATTTAATAAAAGATTGGATTTTCCACATTGACCAGATTCAGATGAAGCATTTGGTGGAACAAAATCCTTCTCAGTGGGGACGCGTGATCTGGAGGTAATTTATGTATATTATATGTTTCCAAGTTCTTTTTGAACTAGTATAATACAAAATATCTATCAGTTATCTTTCTGACGACTATTCAAGCGTGTGAAACAAACACATTATACTCATTTTGTTATTGATCAAAGTTTGGGTCAAAGTTGGTAAATAGGGAAAACATATGTCTAAAATACCCTGGCTCATGATAGAGAGCCTATTTGCATATTTCGTAGTTGGCCAGGGAAAAATGAACTTGGATGTGCTTGGTTTAGATCGTCAGTGTTCATTGTGTATGTGCAACAAAAAGGGGGTTCAACACTAGTATTAGTGTAATTTCAATATTTCAATTACACTATAGTTTCTATCACATTTTTTTTGTTCACTCTTATGATGAAAATTGGCCAATGAAGAAGGGTCCACATGGTTGGTCCGCATGTCTGCACGTGGCTTTCTATCGCAACCTACTCAACTCTCCAACGAGCTCAGAATAACAAAATTCCACACAACTCAGTGAGGTAGCTCATCCAGCTTGTGTGACCAAGCTAACAAACAAACTATTCTCTTCATAAATCGGTAGACCATTTACATGGATGACAAAAAATGTCTAAGTGTGGCCACAACTATGTGATCCTTGGGAAGTGAAGTCCTATTTCAAGGCTTCAGTAATCCACAGTCCACCCAATGTGGGACTAATCCCACTAACCCATTCAAAGTAGTTAGATAAGCGTGGAAGTGGGCGAGTCGGGGTGGATAAGAATGGCCATGTTGTAGTGGATAATGCATCGTGGAGAAGATATCTCAACGTGGAATGGGTATCTCGGATTGTAGCTCATTGCTGCGGTAAACCAAATGACGAGAGACTTGAACTAGAAACCTCCCCAGCTAAAGTTGACAGTCCTAACCACCACTCAACCCAGCCATGCTATGTATAACATTGTGGATATGGGTTATTAACCTTTATTTCAAGGTAGGATGTTATGTAAACCCAACTAATTTTAAAACACACAACCTTGGAGTTTTTGGAAAGGAGGGTCAAGCTTCACTCCAAGTATCTCAATGATATCAATGGGTTCATGTCTACTAATGGAGGATACGTTTAAAGAGGTAAAGGAGGATTTTCGAAGGATTGTTCAAGGACAGAGTTAGGTTCCCTAAAAGATATGTTTTTTTCCTTATATCATTTTTAAGAATTCACACAATAATTTTTAGATCTAAGAGCAGAATGCAGACTTGTCAGGAATTCAGAGACTCTCCATTTGATGTATTTATTTTCCCAATTTGGAATTCCATTGTCATTATTAGGATCAGTTTTTAGTTTCTTTTGATCGAGAACTAGGGGTAGTTGATCATGCAAGTGCTACAGGAAGGTAGAGGATTTTATCACACATGGTCCAAGTCTTCTAAAAATATGACGGTGAAAGTTTTGAAGGTATATTAAGTCCATCATGGTATTGCATTTTTTTCAAATTGTATTTGTAATAGATTTTTAATGGAAAAGTCTCTAAATAGTGGACTCAGAGATGTAGGCTCATTTACAAACTCTGTTATCAATCATGTTAGATGGTGTTGATATTTCCTACATGTTATTTTGACTGGTGATTTTTGGTGTATTTTTTAGGCATTTTTGTGGTCACTTTAATAGTTCTGATTTTAAACTATTTGATAGTATGGGGGTCTATTATAGTTTACATATTATTTTGACTAGTTTGGAGAGTGATATAAGTTTGATATTTGCATAAAAAACAAACCAATTGACATCTACATCCTTTCGAGATGCATTGGTCAAGGAAAATCATGACATTGTACATCTTTTTTACCCTTTTTAAATGGCCAAAATATGTTTTTTTATTAAATGTTAGGAATCTAAAATATGTAAAATATTTTGTAATAAGTAGAACTATCCCAAATCCCTAACCAAGGTTAAAACCCTTTAAGAATTTTTCAGTGTGTAGATTTAAGTTCAATCTATACACCACCTTTATTGGATTTAATGTAAATTTTTCTCAAACGACACGTACATTTCCACTTATATATATAATAATATATATTGATGCAATTACATTTGATAACTTGATGACTTGATAATACTTTGTGATGACCCATTTGTTTATATTTGTCTCGGATTCAAGAGGGATATAAAATTTGCAAGATTGAATCTTAATCCTAGTTTTGATATTCTAATGATGAGAGAAGAAAACTTTGTATTGATGATTTTATTCAAAACAACAAACAATATAATATATATATATATATATATATATATATATATATATGCAAAAAAGAACGGTTCGACTCAACTATCAACCGGAAGAGGAATAACAACCGAAAAAAAAGAAATGTTAACTGACTATGTCAGTTGAATAAACAATGTATTAATAATTTTTCTAAGATTTCCCCATTAATACATTGTTTTTACAAATGTACCCCAGAAACAATTAAAATTTCACCTTTCCTAGAGACTAGGTGAGTATATCTTCAATCTAAGCATCTACCAAGAAGTACTAGAGCTGGAAGTGATGGTTCAGGAATTTTTCTCAAAGGTAGTGACATTCAACCTCAATGTGTTTTGTTATCTCATATAAAACTAGTTTTTTCACAAGCTACAACACACCTTGATTGTCAAAGTGAATGATGGGAGGCTATTCTCTAGGAATTACCATATCCAAAAAAATGTGACACAACCAAATCACTTCACACATAGATCCTTGTGTGGCGTGATAATCTTACTTAATGGATGAGAGAGAAATAATAGTTTTCTTCTTACTTATCCATGAGATAGGTGCATACCCAAGATGAAAAATATAAACTAAAGTTGATTTCCTGTCATGAATGGATCCAACATAGTCCTAGTATGTATATCCCTATAAGAATAACTAAGATTTATTTTGATACTCTAGACCATAGTCAAATGTACCTTGGACATATATCAACACATGCTTTGGTGATACCCTTTAAAATTTCTCTAGCTCCTACATGAATCTAGAAAGATAAATCAAAACAATACACAAGTCTCGGCTAATATACATCAATTAATTGAGACTCCCAACAAGCCATCTATTGAGAGTACCGTCTACTTGAGGTGAATCTAGAATTTAGAAAGTTGCAAACCTTTTTCCATAGGAGTGAACATATATTTACAATCTGACATGCCATACTTTTCTAGGAGTGTCTTGGCATATTTCATCTAGGATATAAAAATATAATTCTTATTCTGCCATATCTCCAAGCCAAGACAATAATGAAGTAACCCCAAAGTTTTCATGTCAAAGGATTTCTTAAAACAATTCTTCACATCTTCAATGAGATTGTTTAGAAATCCTTGTGATCCAAAGATCATCTACATATAAAATAAAGATGACAATATCTCTACCTATTTTTTTTATATAAAAATTTGAGTCAGAGGGGATATGAGTGAATTGATACTGCAATAGGTGATCATCTATTTTTTATGTACAATGACCTAGGTTCCTATTTAAATCCATAAAGTGACTTAATTAGATTACATACCTTTTGAGGATGTTGCTTATTGACAAATCCTTTTGAATTGGTCATATATACCTCTTCGTTTAGATCACCATTCAAGAAAGCAATTTTTTACATCCATGTGTTGAAGTTTCCATCATTTTTTTGTTGCAAGTGCACAAAAAAATATGATTGTTTTGATCTTCAAACTGGGGGCAAAGGTCTCATCATATTCAATTCTTTCCTACTAAGCACAACTGTTTGAAACTATTCATGCTTTTTACTTGTCAATACATCCATCTTCCCTGTATTTTATTTTGAAAATCCAGTTGTATCTAGTGGACTTCTTACAAGCATGCAAATTGACAAGTTTCCATGTCAATTTTGTATTAAGGAGTCATATTCTACATCATTTTCCTTCTTACATTCTAGCTAACTGAGTGCCTCATGAAATGAATCAGGTTCGGTACTATCAACCACTCAACTCATGAGTGTGATATTTACCTCATTTCTCACTTTTCTTCTCATACAAGCTCCTAATGAAGTTTCTGGAAGAGATTAATGTTGAGAGTATATTATGGTTCTTTAAACCCACTTTTGAAGATGGAGTTGCTACTGATGCATATAATTTTTTTCCAAATTTCCAAGATCAATTAAGAACTCTCCTTGTAGATCACACTTCTTCTCTAAATAATCCTCTTGCCCATAATCTAGATGTGTGAGAAATCTATGAGAGGATGTCGGTGTTGAATCTTCTTTATATGGAAATGAGTCAAATGAAGAATCTTGACAAAAAACATCTCTATGCTCATATATCTTATTTTTTCATTGTATCCATGAGACGATGTGCTTTTGAGGTTGTATTGTACCTAAAAAATATGCAATGATGTGTTATTGGATCAAGTTTCTTCCTCTTCTTATCTGAAACATGTATATATGTAGTACATTCAAATACTCTCAAATGAGAAATAAAAGGTTTACAATTACTCGATACCTATTTTGGAGTCCTTTCCTTCAAGTTATTTATAGGTTCTTTGTTCAGACTATATAAAATAGTAATTACTTCTTCTTCCCAAAATATATTCTCCAACTTTACAGTGGAAATCATGTAACAAGCCATCTCCATGACAGTCTGATTTCAACATCCTAGAATTTCATTCTGCTAGGAAGTATAGGGGTATTTAGGTGTTGTGTGATTCCTTGCTCCTTCAATAATTCTAAGAATTTATTAGACATGAATTCCTCCCCTTTATTTGAGTGGAAGAAAAGTAGGGGTTTCCCAGTCTGCTGAACAACTCTCATATAGAACATATGGAAATGTTAAATTACTTCGATCTTCTTTCATAGAAAGAAAACCCAAGTCTTTTGGGAGTAATCATAAATGAACAACTATAATTACTAAAATCCCTTAAATGAGGTAGGAAAGGGTCCTCAAAGATCGGTATCCATGACCTCGAGATGATTCTTTTCATGGAATGTAGTTGACTTGAACGGATCCCGATGTTGTTTTCCTGCTAGATATCCAGGACAAAGAGGTAATGACTAAAAGAGATGAGGAATTCCTCATAATATCTCCTTCAAACTAAGTTAAAGATGGAGATGATAGAAATATGTCCATACCAATAATTCCATCGTGTAGTTTATTCCACCATGGAGGTAGATAACGTAACTACAGAGGATGAAACTTCATCTAATACAAATAAACAATTGTTCAAAAAATCTCTAAGAAGTATTGTACCTTCTTTAGATATCACACATGATTTGATGCCATTTTGAATAATGAATGCCACCTTGAGTTTGTGATTCAACAACTGAGAGACAGACATGATATTTTTTGTCAAGCCAAGGACATAGAGCACCTTCGTGAGAGTACATCTTCTCATCCTGAGAGGAATGGTTACGTTACGTATTCCTTCTGCTATACACTCCTTCATGTCTACAAATTGGACCCAATATCCACTAGTTTTATCAGTCAATGAAAGAAACATATTTTTATCACCCAACATATCCTTTTTGGCACCTGAATCAATCAACCTAACATTATCTGATGGATGAAATGTTTGGAATACTAGAACAAAATCATCTTCTTGTGCACCATAATGTATTGATTCTAGGACATATTCATCAGAGTCGCCATCTAGTTGGGTTGGGATATTTATTTTCTACTTACTTCATGAGGAAATCGTTTGGATTTCTTTGAATCACCTAGACCAGATGTGTTCTCTTTTCAATAATTTCTTTTTGTGCAAAAATTGTACAAATAGTTCGTAGTATCATGAATATTTGTGGTGTAGATGTGACACCATCGATTCACTTTTCGAGACTTCTTATTCTATTGTGGCTGTTGTGGTTTCTTCTTTGTCTACTTATGTTGTTATCCCTTGCAATGATTCTAACTCTTCTTCTGCCTCGAGATCAATGCTTTGTGCTCAAACTCTTGTTTTATTTTCTACATATCTTATTCATGTTACAAAAGTTCACAAGCTTGGAAAATCTCACCTCATTTTGTGTGATGGTCAATGTATTGATGAATGTCTTGAACTGTGACAGAAGAGATTGTAGTGTGAGTGGGAAAAATAAGTTATCTTCCACCACTTCTCTGAGTGCGCTAAGCTTTGGATGTATCTTCACCACATGAAGCACTAATTATTCCATTGTCTCGCCTTCTTGCATACTCATGGTATGAATATTTCATTGGAGATGAAGAAATTTTGTCAAATTATTACTTCGTAGATCATGGAATGAGTATCGCAGGCGGCCTTTGATGTTGTTTCATTCCAAACATGTGTCTACACCTCATCAGATATGCTCAGAGTGATCAACATCAAGGCTTTTGCATCAGCATTTTTATACTTCAATCGTTCATCTACGTCAGTGAGACGAGGGACTGCGCTTATTATGATCTCCTAGATATCTTCAAAGAGGAGAATGGTCTTCATCTTTGTCTTTCATGTAGCAAAATTTGGGCATTTCAAGAGTTGTGTATTTAATAAAAATAATTTTGGAGCTGACATGATGTCAAAAATATAATTTTTTTATTATAATGTTCAAAGGTATAATGTCTTATTGAAGAACAAGAAAACGAAGGTAGGATTGATACTGTCTTACACTGATACGTGGGTTCTTATGTGGGAATTCTATTTCGTGTTCATCTTCTGCCTCGTAACATTTCTCGAGCTCCACATGAATGACTGATATGTGCTCTCGAGGTCACTTATCATTTTTCATTAGTATTATATGTGGTAGTTTTCTTTTTCATAAATATTCTAGAGAAAATATGATTCCAAATGATCAATTATATGTTTCCAACTTAGAATTTTGATAGGTATCAATGCCACCTAGAATTTTGACAGGTCTCCTCACCAGGATTTCTTTAGAATAGGTGACAAAAGAGCCACACATTGCTTCAAAAACCAAGATCAAAAGAAAGAAAAAGAAAAAGAAAAACTCATTTCCTACAAAACTGGTTTTTTTTTTCTTACTTCCATGCTAGGTATTGAACAAGTCGATGTAACTTCTCACTCCTAAAAAACAATCTTGTATTCTACTCTTCTTCAAACCCAAATTGTTGCGCTAAAAAATCCAATTTTGATTGATCCTACACGCCACACCAAAAAAATTATTTTCCATGCAAAGGATGAGATAAGATGCTCTGATACTATTGATATTCAAAGAATTAGAGAAAAAGACTTTGTATTGATGATTTTATTCAAAGCAACAAACATGAATATATGCATGCATAAAAGAATGATTAGACTCAACTGTTGACTGGAAGAGGAATAACAACTAACATAAGAGGAATGGTAACCAACTAAGTTTTTTGAATAAACATTGTATTAATTATTTTTCTAAAACGTTTGGGGTACTTTAAACCTATGTGGGGACTACTCGTAATGTCTTCTACTACTTTACGGAAATTGAGTAGAGATTTGTATTTCTTTATAGTGATTTATACTTGAGAGTGCTAGGTGAGTTCTAAGTAAGTGAATGAGAGCATTTGACTTTCTTGTATAGGGATTTGTAGATATTATTTCACATTATGGAAAACCCATAGGGAAAGTATCAAACCATATAAGATGGCAAAACGGAAAAATCGATGTAGTGTTTACATGGACAAAAATGTTATTTTTTGATCAAAAGGAATGTTTCATCCTATTTGAATGGTTTGAACAAAAAATGAGCCTGCATTTGTAACACTTTTTGCAAGGAAATTATGAGTAATAGAATTCCTATAACTAATTATAGAATTTTTACAGAGTGAGTAGTGTAATAAAGGGAGAAAATATTGAAACATGACTAATGATATAACTATTGTGCTTAAAATGAATGCAAAAGTAATGACATAAATAGTAATAAAATAGTATAATTATTATGTTATAGATTACTAAATTTAGTTATTTATATTTTCATCTCATTTAAGCTAGGAAATGAAGTTTACTTTCCAAAAGGAAAAGATAAATGAGTTTGTAAACACACTTTTTCTTTCGATGATTGTTTGATTTATAAATATAATTGAGTGGTTGTAAGATATAATAAAGAAAAAATCCATGAAATAGAATGTAGTCAACACCCATAGAGAAATAATTGACCTTGAAAACTAAAATAAACAAATTTGGAAGACAACAAGGCATGCAAGGAGTATAGTTGTTTATCTTATTAAAGAAAGAGCTTCTTTCTTAAAGTAATTTGAGAGAGGAATTTAAATAAGGCGTTAGGAAGATTTGGGTGATCATTATCCATTTTATAGAGTTAAAGCTCATAACTAAGATGTACTTGGTTCTCCCAACACCAAATCCAAGAAGAATGGTATCACGAGAAATTTACTTACCTTAAAGGAGTTTTAAAAATATGATATGCAGTGTATCACATGATACCTATCCACCAAAAAAACCTTCCAATTATATAACTACACATCTATATACGGGTCTATGTCCCTGTATAGATGAAAATTGACATGCAACCTTCAATTGCACGTGACCCCTTGAGGTCATGCCAGAGCAGCCGATGTTGAATGTGTATGGATAACTATGGGAAGATAAGTGACTAAGATATGGTAGTGTGATCTCCAAGTAGATGAATTGGAAAAGGGGATATTTAGAGGCTTTGAACGAGAAGCATAAATTCCCTATGGTTTATTTTTCTAATTGGTTCTCAATGTTGAACTAATTTTTTGTGTCCAAATTAACCAAGCTAAAACTAACAATCTATGTTATTTTTGAAAGGAAACTAATCTAATAAATCAAAAAATTGAAACATTACAATTGCAAACAACAATTCACTTCTATTCTAAATAATTAAAATATTTCTACACTAAAACTAAACAAGTGAGATAACCTGGTGTGGTTATTCACCCGTGCTAAGTATATTGAAGCTAAAATAACTTAAAACAAGAGCTTTCCCAAATGATCTATGATTTTTAGACAACCTCCTACAAATGTTATCTCCTTCAAATCCACATGGATGGAAAAAGAGGATCCGTCACTGGGAGCTACTTTTAATGATTTAAACCTTCTTAGAAGTTAACTAATTACTTGAAAATGAAAGGAAATTTATTTCTAATCTCTTTGATATGATGTAAAAATGATAAAATACAGGAATAAATAAAATCAAACAAAAAATCCAACCTGGAATTCAGAGAAAAGAGGTAAATATGGTTGTGTAATAATTTTTCCCCATAGTTTATCCTTTCTTTCTTTGTGTGTCCATATGATTCCAAGGAATTAGGAATGCAAAGGAAGCAGTACGAGAAGGCACTAGAGAAATGGAAGCTTGAATGTATTCTTATTGCAATGCAGGTAGAAGATAGATGGCACAAGTGAATAGAGCTTGGCTATGCAATTTCTAGCAAGACTATGGCAGAAATAATATACAAGATACATAAAAATTCTCAATCCATTTGCTTTAATACAAACATTGAATATATAGGAATTGGCTGGGATGTGCATTCATGCATGTTGGTTGTCAAAGAAGGACTTTATTAAAAACAACAGTCAGGGGACAAAAATTCCATCCTCTTTGATGGGAGAGGTTCCCTTATTTAAAGGCAAAACCTATTTACAAATGTACAACATTTAGTTTTAATGAGGAACTTTGATATCATGAAAGTGTTTGATATAACAGATCATCAATACAAAAGGATAGAAGAATTAAGGAATGGGAGGACATAGAATATCACTTCTCAGGAATTATAGATAAGAAAATAATTCCTTACACCTGCCAGAAGGGAATAATATAGAACATAATCATTTGCATTAAAACCACAGGATGTTATTTCACAGACACAAAGGTCTAGAGATGACATCCACAAGAATACAAAGCTTCTTGAAGTAAAAAAGACTAATGATTCAATAAATTTTAACAGATAGAAATGAAAGAACAAGAATAGATGGAAAAAAAACAAAGATCTTCTTGTATTGATAGCTTTTAGCCCTTTACACTTTCAAAAAATAAACAGAGTTCCAGCCCCTGAAAATGGCACCTAGAGCCCATTATATAGCTTACAAATTTGATACACTTGGTAACCATTTCTTTTAACTAAAATATTAATTAAGGAAGTTCTCAACAAAATGTCCTTAATTAATTTACAATGATCTTGATTCTAAGAAAACAAGGAGACAAGGAGAAATTAGGAGAAAAAATATTCACTTATTGTTGAGGAGGGCCCATTGACTTGAGAATTCGTTTCCTGAATATTTTCAATGCTTCAGCTATCTCCCTACCTTGGGGGACCGATGTGTTGGTAGTGGTGTGAGACCAAGTGCCTAGACATTTCTCCATGTTTTTATCAAACTCGGTATGTTGTAGGTATTCTTTATTAACTTCCTCAATGGTAGATTGAAGAGAGCAAATATCATTTATCTTGTCTTTGGTAATCAATTCTTCTCTAAATAGGCCTTCTTTGAAAAATTTCCTAAACTGAGTTTTAATCTCTTGAAGAGAGAAAGGAACACATGAAGATTCATAATGAAGATGATAATGAATATCCTTAAAGGTAGATGCCACACAAGTATTGAAAGATTCTACCTTTTGCCAACTGTTTCTCAATTCTCCCAAGGCTTCTTCTAGAACTTTTATTTTCCATTCAACACTGAACACCCATGACCCTCACAAGATGTCCGTGTCATCATCAAAAAATTTACTGGCCAATAATATATTTTCATTAGCCTCTCCCATCAGGTGAAGATCTATGATGCAACTACTCCAAAGCTTCAGTTATTTGTCCATAGTTTTAATAGAGGAGGGGAGTTTTTGTTATATGTTAAACACCTTCTCATTGGCTTTAAAGGCTTCTTCTACGAAGTTCAAGCTTTCAATGGTCATGTCATCAACCATGGCTTCCATAGAAGTTCCATAAGTGGAATATCTATGTATATCCTTGATACTCTGAACCTCATCCTGACTGAGAATCATAGGAGGTGGGAGGGCATCCAATGGAGTAGGATCCAAAACCTTATCTTTAGCAATTAATGACTTGATGAAGTTGGAAAGAACTTGATTTTGTTCTTCCAACTATTCTATAGTTTATTTACCCTTTTTTACTCTCTCAATAACCTTGGTGACTATTTCTTGGAGGTTATGCACCTCACTCTCAGGATTATATTCTCCCATGGGAACTCTAGAAAGTTCCAAGTCAGAGGTTGATAGATCCTGCTCTGCCTTATCCACCTTAGGCTTTACAACCTCCAGAAATTGTTGGCCTTGAGCATCTGTCACTATCCTTGAAGTTGTTTTATCTCTCTATGCTGGAGGAGGAGGAGTAGTGCCTAACAAAGCTGCCACAACATCAAAATTGGGCCCTACCAAATGGGAAGAATGTTTTCTCTTCTTGCTATCAACCAAGGGTTGCACCCATGCAAAAGTAGAAGAAGAAGAATAAGGGACATAAGGTCCAAGAGCAAGTGAACCCATGGCACTTAAAGTTATCATCACTATTTCTTCCAGCAAAGAGGTGAGTGAGACATCTGGAACTTCATGTGGAGAGGAATATGTGGTTCTAGGCAGTTCAGTTCTGGAACCTCCTTCTCATCTTCTACTGTAACTTTTGAAGTTCCTACAGGGTTTGTTACTTCACCATCATCACTTTCATTGAGAGAAATAATGTTCTCTGACACTGAAGGTAATCCTGAATGTTATAGAAGGGTTTCTTCCTCAATTGGATCTTGCTTAACCTCTGTTATCTTCTTTTGGTACACTTGAGTAGAAGAAGAGGGAGTAGATGATTCAAGTTCTTTAGTTAAGGAAGAAGGAGGGGTTTATATAGGTACCTCTGTGCAGGGTGTATGTGTTTCCTTCCTAGGTGTTGAAGTATCTCTGGAAAAAGATCCACTTTGTTTCTTTCTAAGCTCTCAAACTTTCTGTCAAACCAAACCTTGGTTCTTACAAGGACAAGGGCCAAAATCTCAACGAATTCATCCTTCTCCTTCTTATACCAATCTATATCTTCCAAAGGAGTATGTTTGACTAATGTCTCATATTCAAAAGACAACAAGCCTGCATTATCATCCTAGAATCCTTCAGGAATTTAATAGAGATTAAGCTCTTTAACAAGTTGCAGAGAGAATCTACCATAGTTCCTCCACCTTGCTTCAAAATCATCTTCACAATCGGCCTAGTAGTCCTCAGTATCTGGTTTGTGATGATAATTTATTCTGAGGTTCTTCTCAATGAACTTCTTCAAATGAAGACAAGTCCTAGGCCTGAAAAAGTGGACAGTGATGGGAGCAAGGGCCCTTTCTATATTTTGGGCATCCAAGGTTGTTTTGCAGGTATAATTTCCCAAAGAAATAGGGAAGTGCAGACCAGAGATTTTCTTGTCCCTAAAGGTTCTATGTAATTTATCCAATTACATGTACACTTCAATTAGACTCATCTTGTCAGTACAAAACATGGTGAGCTTGAGAGGTGTTTTCATAACCAGCCAACCTGATAGATGAAAACCTCCTAAAATGAATGAATAATACTCCATTCTTAGCTATCAGGTTCATGGTTTCATCAAAAAATCTCCAGGCAATATCACGTTCTAAGACCCTCACAATATACATGGTAAAGTCATCATTAACCCTTCAGAAGTTGTGGTTGTTGGTTTCAAGGGTGAGTTGAGGGTAGTATGCATAAATGGGCTGATCCTTTTGGCCCTCCATGTATGTGAATCCAAACCACTGCCAGGATGCTGCTAGGGAATACATGAGATAAGAAGTCATTTAGAACTTCTTAGTCTGTTGCACATTGAACAATTGCTCAGTCAAATTCATGCAAATGATTTATGCTCAATTTATGTTCTGAATACCTTCATAGATGATGGTGATGAGAGGGCACATCCCAAAGTGAAATTAATTGGTAGAGGAAAATCCCATGACACGAGCTGGAAAAATGATGAAATCAGATAGCTCTTCATTGAAATCAGCCCTAAATAACACCTTGGAAAGTCAGGATGCTCCCTTCTTAGGTTTCTTCAACCATGATTTTGCTATTATTGCCTTATATTTATCACTGTCCTACTCGAATAGGGTCTGAGCTTGAGCCTGAGTGATAATGATGGATTCTTCAGTTTTTTGTATGCGTAGGGTGGTAGAAATGGCAACAACATCTAGTTTGGCAATCAGCTCCCCATGGACATTAGACAATTATTTGGTGTCTGAGTTAAAATGAGATCCACAGGTGAGCACGGTGTCGGCACATTGTACATAAATAAGGAAACCCACCACATAGGCAATAACGTTGTCATTGATCATTTGTGCCATGTGATAAGGATTAGGGCTAGTTAATCTCTTCCAAAAATCCCCAAAATCCAGGAGCCAAACCTCGCTATCCCTGATATCGGGAAAAAAGGTCTCAAGGGGTGATACATGTTTTTAGCCTTGGAATTTGATCTTCATGTTTGCAATGCACAGAGGAACAACCTTCAAGGATTGAATTCATAATGAAAAATGCAAAGAGAGCAGGAGCACAAGAAAATAACGTTAATTGTAGGAATTCGAGCAAATGATGGCATGTGAACAATGTGCCAAATGCATAGAGAATAGTCCCATTAAATAGTGATTTAGGAGGGAGAAATTCATTAAATGTGCATTAAATTCATATTACACCGACTTCACAAGATGAGAATCGGGAAGAGTGGAAAAAAATGGCCTAGATATTGTTTGGTACATTTGGGACATGAGGGATGTGAAGACGTGATCTAACCGATGCAGGTAATGCGGTACAAATGAGAATGGGTGGTCCAAAAGCTTAGAAATGTGAGGTATGTAAAGGACGTGAAGATGTGAAAACTTGATTTGGTCGATGCATGTGATGTGGGAAAAGTAGGGACATAAGGCACAGATGCTCTCTAGAAAAATGGGACAAAAGTATGCAAAGGACCTGATGTGGCCTATGCGGATGATCGGGGAACAAAGAGCCTAGCTGAACTTCGGACAAGCGGGCCAAAAAGTTCTGACAAAACTGAAAGTTAAATAATATTTGGGAATGCGGCCGATCGGGGAACTGAAGGCCCAACAGAACTTGGGACATGAGGGGCAAAAATGTCCAATAGACCTACAAAGCACCAAAATAACTCCAATAAACGTGAATTTTTATTATCTCCTCAACTTTTCACTTCACTAGAACATCACTAAAGGGTGTCAATAAAAAAATTTCAATTTTTTAACTTTCAAAAGAGGGGAAATTTTCAGAGGACAATAGTTGGCTCTTTCGGGGGATGACTTTGCTAGATCTGAAGAAAGAGTCAAGGAAAGAACTCTAGAAATCCTAGGGGAAGAAGACCAATGCCTTATCCATTGGGCCATAGATTAAAAAGGAAAACCAATATAAAAGACAATACACACCAAACAGAAGCAAAGAGAAGCAAACACACACTATACATAATATACAAAGAGACTTCCTATTCACCTAGGACTTGAAAAATTTCAGGTACTGCCCACCATAAGGAAGTGGGAGAGAGGAACCATCCATGTAATCAAGATAGAAAGAATTTTCACCAACAAAATCCCTGATTTTGAAAGGACTGAGCAAAAGAGAATCAAACCTACCATGGATTCCTCGAGGCTCATGTCTTTTATCCCACAACAAAACAATGTCTCCCACATGAAAATTCCTGGACTTAGCCTTCTTATCAAATAGATATTTTACCTTCTACTGGTGGGTAGATATTTTGTCAACAACCCACAACCTATCTTTATTCAACTTATGAAGATATATGATCCTTTTGTCTAAAGAATCATTAGAACTAGTATCTTCAATGGCCTTCATTAAGTACAAAGATGGTAGCTCCATTATCGCTAGTAATTGGGCTTCCACACCATACACCACTTGAAAATGGAACATCCTAATACCTCTTTTAGGTGTAATCCTATCTGCCCAAAGAGCATCATAGAGTTTCTTGTGGCAGTTACTCTAAGATTCATTAACTAGTTTCCTTACTATAGCCACTAGATTCTTGTTTGTTGACTCTACCTATCCATTCCCTTGAGGATAATAATCTGAATAGTGAGCAAGGGAAATGCCATATCCATAACAGAAATCCATCATCTAAGCAGAAGAAAAATTTGAAGAATTATCCGTCACAATCTTGTTTGGCACTCCAAACCTTACCAAGATATTTTCTTTGATAAAATTACATACCACTTTAGAAGTAGTACTCTTTATTGGAATGGATTCTACCCACTTATTGAAATAGTCTATGGTAGTTAACACATGAGTATGTCCAGCACTTGAAGATGGGTTGATTATTCCAATGAAATATAAACCCCAATGTTGAAATGGCTCTTCAAGTACAACTGGTTTGAGTGGCAAGGTAGCCAACTTGGGTCTTCCCACAAAAGTTTGACAAGCTTCACATTTATCAACGCATTTTGATGCATCTTTAAAAAAATTAGGCCAATAGTATCTAGCATGAAGAATCATGTGAGCACTAAAAGTAGATGAGTAATGAACTCCACATGCTTGATCATGGAAAGCTAAGAAAAGCTTCTTCTGTTGTTCTTTGTCAACGCATTTCAGAAATCTTCCATCCACTCCACGTATTGTGTTGATCTTTTCTTGATAGCTCTCTTCTCTTTGGAATTCAAGTGAGAGGGAAACTCCCCATAGGTGAGAAAATGAGTGCTATCAAAATACCATTCATCTGTCAAGCTGAGAAAAAGAACAATAGGAACATCAACCTCATCCTTAGGTAATTCATGACCAGCTCCTTCAACAATGAATTCACACAAGCCTTTACCCCAAACAAGTTTGGTTGGTCTGATGTCAATATCATATTCTTGAACCTTTACTACCTAGTTCCCTCTCTTAGTTCCAAATTCTTGTTCCGTAAGGATAGATTTGATGGTTGTATCTGGCACAAGTAGCACAGAGTGGGAGTTAACAATATAAAATCAAAACTGTTTGAAAAATTTAACCACTGCAAAAGCATGTTTCTCCATTATGGTGTACTTCAACTCATGATTTTTAAGAATGTATGTCATGAATGTAATTAGGATCTCATGATCATAAAAATATTTCTGTGTCAATACAACAACTAGGGTGCTTTCTGTGGCATAGCAATAAATAACAAAATCTTTACTAAAATCTGGATGCCAAGATAGGAGTCCTAGCAATAGCCTTTTTAATACATTCAAATGCCTCCTTCCCTTTAGAGGACCAGCCAAATGTTTGTTTCCCTTTCATCATTTGGGATATATTCAAGGTTAGATCTATAAAATCAGGAATGAATCTTCTTAGGAAGTTGATCTTACCAAATAAAGAATGCACTCCCTTCTTACTTGTGGGAAGAGGAATCTACTGAATAGCTTGAACTCATTCAGGATCGATTTTGATTCCATCTTTAGTGACAACATGCCCAATAAATTTACCCTCCGTGACACAAAAGACATATTTCTTGGGATTCAAAGAGATCCCATGTTTTCTGCACTTCAATAAAACTGTTTCCAGATGCTAAAAATGATCTGCTCTAGTTTTGGAAAACACAGTCAGGTCATCTAGATACACAACAATACATTTTCCTTTCAGCCTTCCAAAATCCAAGTCCATATCCCTTTGAAAAGTGGCACTGGCATGAATGAGTTGAAATGGCATACTCTTGTAGGCAAAAGTACCCCAAGGGATGGTGAAGGCAGTCTTGTGCTGATCTGTGTTATTAAATTCCACTTGATTATATCCTAAGAAGCCATCAAGCATGGACAAGATTTCAGACCCTGTAATAACTTGCGAAAATTGATCCATTATGGGAAGAGGATAGTTGTCCTTTAAAGAAGCCTGATTCAGATTCCTGAAGTCAACGCAGATACGAATCTCACCATTTTTCTTCCTGATAGGTACAATGTTGGCAATCCATGTCGAATGGTGAATGGGGAAGATAATTTTGTCATTCTATAATTTTTGTATTTCCTGAAAAATGGTGTCTGCAATCTTTGGATTGTATTGCCTTTGATTTTTCTTAAATGGTTTAATCCCAGGTTTGAGAGGAAAGAAATGTTACATTTCTTTGGGATGGAAAGCTTTTAAATCATCATAAGAATAAGCAAGTACATCACTATACCTCTTCAAAATATTTACTACCTTCTTATTTTATTCTTGAGTACAACACTTTCCAATGTTCACCATTTTGGGGTCAACAGATTTCCCGATGTTAATCTTCTCATACTCACTAGATTGCCACACTCCTGTAAAAGCTTTAGACTTAACATACCTATCATGTTTATCAAACAATTCCTCCAAACTCACCGGCCCTTTAGGAATCTTGTTACCTTTGAGTTTGATGTACCTATCTTGATCTATCTCTTCTTTAACACCCTCCTCATGGGAAGATACACTCTCACGAGGCAAATTGTCACTTCCTTAGAAGTACAATTGTTCAAATTTATCCCTGAGCTCCAAGAAAGAAAGCAAATCCTGATCATCATTGAAAACTTTCTAGTTACTTGAATTATCAAGCACACTTGCCTATGGATCATTTCAATGGTGAATTTATCTTGAGAGAAATCAGGGTGATGTATCAGCAATGACCCTGAGATAGCTAGTGAATCAGCCCTAGTGTTCTTTTCCCTTGGGATTGCCTCGATAGAAAAGGCATCAAGAAATTCAATAGAATCCCAAACCAGATTCCTATAATGCTTCAACCTTCTGTTCTTTACTTGAAAAATATTTTTGACTTGTTTAACAACTAGTTCTGCATCCCCACGAGCTAGAATATTCTTCATACCTTTTTCCATTAAGTCTAAAGATGAGGGATTCATACTCTATTGTATTATTGGTTTGATCCGAAGACATAATCCGAAGACATAATCATATAGTTTAGTTTCATTATTGAGCTTCATTACTTCATTATATTAAGACATAATATAGTTTAGTTTGATAATATTAAGACATTACTTCATTATTGTGCAAAAGATAGGTGGGTTTGATAATATTGAGCTTCTGAAATTTTAACTTTTATTTTCTTAATATGGTTAATGATATCAAAAGATCCAAAGATGAATGGGGAATCATCACTAGGAATTTTAGGCTTATCAAGTTTAGGAGCTAGAGAAAAATAAGTTTTAGAAGTATAAATAGGAGAAGGATTATCAGTTCCAAAATTTTGTGTGGATGCAGTGGGAATAGGATATCCTCTTCTTGCCACAACTAGGATAGTTGTGGAATACTCTTTAGCTTTCTTGACAGGCTGCATCACTTTTTCCTTCTTTTTGGTCTGTTCTTGTGTCATAACAACATATGACTCACTATTCATATCTGGTACTACTTCATCATAGTCATATTCTTCATCAACGCCATTAGTAGTGAGAAAATTGACTTGAGATCCATCAAGTTCCTCCAATTCCTCTTCAGCTTCTTCTCCAGATTCTTCAAATTCTTCATTAGTTTCTTCCTCAGGTTCCTCAACTTCACAAGTTACATTGATAGTGACCCTGATGGGTGGTCCCTCGATTTCCAACATTGTCTGAGAAGAGGGTAAACGATTCTTTGGTTGGAAGTTCATTCTTGGGACATCTTGATAAGGAGCATGCTCAGCCAATTGTTTCTTGATAGCAATGAGGTCATTGGCCAATTTTTGTACTAAGGGATCTGCATTAGCTCTAGAGTTTGAAGAAGAAGAAACAGATGCTTTAGACTTGGAAGGATCTCTTTTCAATTTTCCAGTCATGATCAGGTCATCCTCAACACTAACAGATAATCTTTGATCCTCATCCAATGTTGCAAGATTAGCTCTCCTCAATGCATAGCTCACCTTAGGAAATTGAGCATTTAGGAAAAAATATTTTTGAATTTGTTCCATGGGCCGGGTGTCCAATGGGATCTTATTAATCAACTTATTGAACCTAGCTACAAAATATCTCATAGGATCTTGTGTTTCTTTCTTGATTTGAGAAATATGTGCTAGCAAATCATGCACATCTTCTAGAGGTTTAAAATGATTCTCAAAACTTGTCCTCATAGTAGTCCAATTAGTAATGGCCCCAGTAGGAAGGTGATAGAACCAATATTCTACATTATCCTGTAAAGTCTCTACAAAAATCCTCACCGAGACATCTTCATGCTCAACCCCAAGGAATCAACATGTAACTATGAAGGCTGCAATATGTTCATGTCGGTGCACTTTACCATCACCTCTGAACTTGGGAAATTTATTTCCATTACCTCTGGGTAACTCATGCAAAGGATGAGGAAGGGCAAGAGGCATAACACGGTGGCCCCAAGGTAATGGAACTGCCATCCTTAGAAACACTACTTGAAGGAGAACTGAAACACCAACAAGAATTAAAGTACAAAAATTAGGGCTAAGTTGCTCTTGAGGGATACTACTCCCAAGGGTTCTATCTTCAACAGGAGGTGTGCTTGTGGAACGAGCTCTTCTATTTCTTCTTGTTGAAGGAAAAGGAAAACCTTTCTGCTCTAGGAGATGAAACTGAGAATATTAAATACCAATGGCTCTCCTACTACGAGCAAATATTAGAGTCGCTAGATCAAAGAATGATCAATAAATTTTTCATAAACTGGAATCCATAAAAAATGAATCCCCAGCGTAGTCACAAAAAATTGTTAGTTGTCAAAGAAGGAATTTATTGAAAATAATAATCAGGGGACAGAAAGTCCCTCCTCTTTGATGGGAGAGGTTCCCTTATTTATAGGAAAACCCTATTTACAAATGTACAATGTTTAGTTTTAATGACGAACTATGATATCAAGAAATTGGTTGATATAACAGATCATCAATACAAAAGGATAGAAGAATTAAGGAATGGGATGAGATAGAATAGCACATGTCAAGAAATATAGATAAGACAATAATTCCTTAAGCATGCCAGAAGGGAATCATATAGAACAAAATCATTTGCATTAAAACCACATGATGTTATTTCACAGACACAAAGTTCCAAAGATGACATCCACAAGAATACAAAGCTTCTTGAAGTAAAACAGACTAATGATTCAATAAATTTTAACAGATAGAAATGAAATAAAAAGAATAGATGGAAACAGAAAGAGAGATCTTCTTGTATTTATAGCTTTTACCCCTTTACACTTTCAAAAAATAAACAGAGTTCCAGCCCCTAAATATGATATATAGAGCCCAATATATAGCTTACAAATTTGTTACACTTGGTAACTGTTTCTTTTAACTAAAATATTAATTAAGGAAGTGATCAACACAATGTCCTTAATTAATTTACAATGAGATTGATTCTTAGAAAATAAGGAGACAAGGAGATATTAGGAGAAAAAACATTCGCTTATTGTTGAGGAGGGCCCACCGACTTGAGAATTTGTTGCCTGAATATTTTAAATGCTTCAGCTATCTCCCTCCCTTGGGGGACTGATGTGTTGGCAGTGGCGTAAGACCAAGTTCCTAGACATTTATCCATGCTTTTATCAAACTCAGTATGTTCCAGGTATTCTTTATTAGCTTCCTTAATGGCAGATTGAAGAGAGCAAATATCCTTTATCTTCTCTTTGGTAATAAATTCTTCTTTGAACAGTCCTTCTTTGACAAATTTCTTAAACTAATTTTTAATTTCTTGAAGAGAGAAAGGAACACTTGAAGTTTCATCATGAAGATGACAATGAATATCCTTAAAGGAAGATGCCACACAAGTCCTGAAACATTCCCCCTTTTGCCAACTGTTTCTCAATACTCCCAAGGCTTCTTCTAGAACTTTTATTTTCCGTTCAACACTGAACACCCATAACCCTGACAAGTTGTCCTTGGCATCATCAAAAAATTTACTTGCCAACAATATATTTTCATCAGCCTCTCCCATTAGGCAAACATCTATGATGCAATTACTCCAAATCTTCAGTTGTTTATCCATAGTTTTAATAGAGGAGGAGTGTTTTTGTTGCAGGCTGACCACCTTCTCATTAGATTTGAAGGATTCTTCTATGATGTTGAATCCTGTAATTGTCATGTCATCAACCATGGCTTCCATAGCCCTTCCATAAGTGGAATATCTATGTATATCCTTGATACTCTAAACCTCATCCTGAGTGAGAATCATAGGAGGTGGGAGGGCAGCCAGTGGATCAAAATCTAAAACCTTATCTTTAGCCAATAATGACTTGATGAAGTTGGAAAGAACTTTATTTTGTCCTTCCAACTATTCTATAGTTTGTTTACCATTTTCCACTCTCTCAATGACCTTGGTGACTATTTCTTGGAGGGTATGCACCTCACTCTCAGGAGTAGATTCTCCCATGGGAATAATAGAAAGTTCCAAGTTAGAGGTTGATAGATCCTGCTCTTCCTTATCCATCTTCGGCTTCGCAACCTCCAAAAATTATTGGCCTTGAGCATCTATCACTATCCTTAAATTTGTTTTAGCTCTCTTTGCTCGAGGAGGAGGAGTAGTGCCTAAAAAAGATGCCAAAACATCAAAATTGGGCCCTGCCAAATGAGAAGAAGGTTTTATCTTCTTCCTATCAACCAAGGGTTGTACCCATGCAAATGTAGAAGAAGAAGACGAAGGGACAAGAGGTCCAAGAGGAAGTGAACTGATGGGACTTAAAGTATTCACCACTACTTCTTCTAGCGAAGATGTGAATGAAGCATCTTGAGATTCTTGTGCAGAGGAATATGTGGTACTAGGAGGTTTAGTGCTAGGCACCTCCTTCTCATCTTCTACTATAACTTATGATGTTCCTGCAGGGTTTGGTACTTCACCATCATAACTTTTACTAAGACCAATAATGTTCTCTAGCCTTGAAGGTAATCTTGAATGCTCTAGAAGGAGTTCTTCCTCAATCGGCTATTGCTTAAACTATTTTATCTTCTTTTCGTACAATTGAGTAGAAGAAGAGGGAGTAGATGATTGAGGTTCTTTAGTTGAGGAAGAAGGAGGGGTTTGTACAGGTACCTCTATGCTAGGTGTATGTGTTTCCTTCCTAGCTGTTGAAGTATCTCTAGAAAAAGATCCACTTTGATTCTTACAAGGACAGGGGCCAAAATATCAACCAAGTCATCCTTCTCCTTCTTGTACTAATCTAGATCTTCCAAAGGATTATGTTTGACTATTGTCTCATATTCAAAAGATAGAAAGTATGTATTATCATCCTTGAACCCTTTAAGAATTTGATAGAGATTGAGCTCTTTAATAAGTTGCAAAGAGAATCTTCCATAATGCCTCCGCCTTGCTTCAAAATCATCTGCACAATCAGCCCAGTAGTCCTCATATATGTTCTATGATGATAAATTATTCTGAGGTTCTACTCAATGAACTTATTCAAATCAAAACAAGTCCTAGGCCTGAAAAAGTGGACAGTGATGGGAACAAGGGGATTTTCTATATTTTTGGCATCCAAGGCTGTTTTGCAGGTATAATTTCCCAAAGAAATAGGGAAGTGCAAACCAGATATTTTCTTGTCCTTGTAGGTTCTATGCAATTTATCCAATTTCCTGCACACTTCAATAGAGCCATCTTGTCATTACAAAACATGGGGATCTTGAGAGGCATGTTTTCATAACCATCCAACCTGATATATGAAAACCTCATGAACTGAATGAAGAAAGCTCCATACTTAGCTATAAGGTCCATGGCTTCATCAAAAAATATCCTGGCAGTATCACCTTCTAAGAGCCTCACAATATACATGGTAAAGCCATCATTAACCCTTCGGAAGTTGTGGTTATTGGTTTCAAGGGTGAATTGAGGGTAGGATGCAAAAATGGGCTCATCCTTCTGGCCCTCCATGTATGTGAATCCAAACCACTATCGGGATGCTGCTAGGGAATACATGAGATAAGAAGTCATATAGAACTTCTTAGTCTGCTGCACATTGGACAATTACTCAGTCAAATTCATGCAAATGATTTCTACCCAATTTATGTTCTTACTACCTTCACAGATGATGTTGATGAGAGGGCACATCTAGAAGTGAAATTCATTGGTAGAGGGCAATCCAATGACATGAGCTAGAAAAATGATGAAATTAGACAACTCTTCATTGAAATCAGACCTAAATAATGCCTTGGAAAGTCAGGACACTCCCTTCTTGGGGTACTTAAACCATGATTTTGCTATTCTTGCCTTATATTTATCACTGTCCTGTTCAAATAGGGTCTAAGCATGAGCTTGAGTTATAACGATGGAGTGTTCAGTTTCTGGAATGTGTAGGGTGGTAGAAATGGTAGCATCATCAAGTTTGGCAATCAGCTCCTCATGCACATTACACAATTCTTTGGTGTCTGAGTTAAAATGAGCTCTAAATGCAAGCACGGTGTTGGCACATTGTACAGAAATAGGGAAACCCACCGCATATGCAAGACCACTGTCATTGATCATTTGTGCCATGGGGGAAGGATTAGGGCTAGTCAATCTATTCCAAAAATCCCCAAAATCTAGGTGCCGAACCTTACTATCCCCAATATTGGGAACATAGGTCTCAAGGGGTGATACATGTTCTTGGCCTTTCAATTTGATCTTCATGTTTGCAATACACAGAGGAAAAACCTTCAAGGATTGAATTCGTAATGAAAAATGCAAAGGGAGCAGGAGCAGGAGTAAATGACCTTAATTGCAGGAATTCGAGAAAATGATGGAAAGTGAGCAATGTGCCTAATGCATAGAGAATAGTCAAATTAAATAGGTATTTAGGAGAGAGAAGGTCATTAAATGTGCATTAAATTCATATTACACTGACTTAAAAAGATGAGAATTGGGAAGAGTGGAAAAAACTAGTCCGGATGCTCTTTGGTAGATTTGGGACATGAGGGATAGGAAGACAAGATCCGGCCGATGCGGGAGATTCGGGGCCAAATGAGCACGGGTGGTCCAAAAGCTTAGAAACATGAGGGATGCGAAGGATGTGAAGATGTGAAAACATGATTTAGCCGATGTCCATGATGCGGGAAAATCAGGGACAGAAGGTACATACACTCTTGGGAGAAAAGTACGTGAAGGACTCGATGGGGCCGATGCGGGTGATCAGGGAACAGAGAGCCTGGGTGAACTTGGGACAACCAGGCCAAAAAAATTTGACAGAACTGAAAGTTAAAGAATTTTGGGGAATGCGGCCAATCGGGGAACAAAAGGCCTGACAGAACTTGGGACATGAGGGGAAAAAATGTCTGACAGACCTGCAAAGCACCAAAATAACCACAAAAAATGTGAATTTTTACTATCTCCTCAACTTTTCACTTCACTAGAACATCACTAAAGGGTGTCAATACAAAATTTTCAATTTTTTGACTTTCAAAAGAGGGGAAATCTTGAGAGGACAAAAATGCACAAGGAAGCCTTGAAGTGCCAAATCATTGGGTGAAGAGGTGGTACAAACTAATTAAATCTATTAAAAAAAATGAGGGAAGGAATACCATGCAATCAAAACTATTTTTAGGTGATTTGGTTCACAAACATGCCTTGGAAGTCAAGTTAAGTTAAATCACATATGTTAAAACTACACATGAAGGGTTCCCGAAAAAGCATGCAGGATCACCGCAATGCGCAGGACGATGGTTGTGGGTTCGTCATCCTTCTTGGGTGGCGGTCATGACACTAAAGGCCAAAACATGCACATAATGAATTGGGAAGTTGGAAGAAAGTGTTGAAAAGGTAAGTAAGGTTGTCTAGGCTACATATATGTCATGTGAATGGGTTTAGGAACTCAAACATATTCTGAAAGTACACGAATGAACATTGGGGACTTTTTGTAACAATTTTCTGACAATGTGGCACGTAAATTTTGGGTGCATACATATTTCCCCCTTGGATAAGTGTCTTATCCATGAAAAGGCATAAAACGCAGAGTCTAAGTATGGTGTTCCCAAAATGGGGAGTTAGAAGATCTACCTAACTTGCCTGTGTGTTGGAATGTTTACGTCCAAATTCCCTCTACTAATAAGGAGAAGAGAAAAGTGTAGATAGATAAAATATAAAATATAATCACTAAATTAAAATGACAAGAGGACTTGCCATTTATGCAGGGATAAAAACTTACCTCCACCAATGCTCCAACCCTATGAATATATGCACTGAAAATGAAGTTATAAAAACATATATATTTCAAAACAAACCCATTTTCTAATTCATTTGCGCGTATTGACTTGGTGATTTTTGAGATTTGGGCCCAGAATGACCATTTTGTTTGTGAGTATGGTTAAATTGGAACTAATTTAGGAATGGTATTTTGCGTTAGGCTTGGACCTTTGCTATTTGAATGCTTTTTAAGAAGAACTCCAAAGAAATTCATAACTAGAGTGGTCATAAGGGGCCTCAAAGAGGGGTATAGGTATAGTGACTTTATTTCTTAGTCTCCATTTTGTGAGGAATATACGATGTTTTGGTATTTGGTGCTCATTACGATCATTTTGACCACATGCAGTGTGCGATGGCATTGTCCAAAACTATGACACACCATGATATGTACATATATCTCTTTTTGGCTTAGTTATTTCTTCCATTGATTTGAATTCCATTTGTGATTTGATTCATGTGTGTACTCTTAGATATTTAGAGCTTCTATTTTTATATGCTTCTTAGAATGTATGCACTGGATATGAATGATAATAGAATGATTTCTCTCTTATTTTGTGTTTTGTAATGATGATACATGATAATGAAAATACACTATAACATTTAACTTTAGTTTCTCTAAGAAATTTTTGATACTTCGGGTTATTTTGGAAAAACGCGATGACATAGTGATATGATAAGTGAATGAACTTTCCCCACTCCTAACTCCATGCAACCAAAAATGCGAGGGCTCAAAACCAAGATATAAAAGGGGCACAAGTTATAGAAATTTGTTGAATGGTAATCATGAGAGAAAGAAAAGGATTTGACACAAACAAATTGAGACCCTACAACCTCATTCTACTAAAGTTTGTTGTATAGTTTAAAATATGAATTGTTTTCCAGTTTATCTATATTTAGATCCATAGATGGCCACTTGGCTGACAGAATCTTGTTTTGAGGTTTTAAACTCTTTTTGGATTTGAACATCTAACTCATTTTTTATTTATTTATGATTTCACAACATTTGAAACAATTGTTTCTAACTTTCAAATTTTTTGAAGAGACCCCATACACGTTTCCCCATGCTACCAGCAGGAAGTATGGGCTCATCACCATGGACAAGAAGTAGACAAGTAAGGGAAATTTTCTCCTTTCCTAACCCTACATCACTAGTAAGAGACGCAAACTCAATATTGAACGTTGGTAGAGTAAATAAATGTGTAAAATAAAATTTTCTATGGATTTACATTTGAATTATTTATCTAGGAAAAATTTCTAGAATGTTCTTCTTTCAAAAGAGATGTATATGGAATAGATGCGACACCAGATGCGGCACCATGAAGCTTCTAGAACATATTATAGGCAAAGACACCTAATCTAGAAGAAACTATTAGTACAACTAAGTATGCAGGCCTTGGTATGGTTAATGTCAAAGATTTGCCTTATCAAGACTACCGCCCTATTAGAACCACCACCCAGGAAAGGTGGTGGTCCTATCACTAAAGGCTAAAACATGCACAGAATGAAGTGGGAAGTTGGAAGAAAGCATGAAAAATATAAGGATGTCTAGACTATAAATATGGATTGCGAATGAGTTTAGGAACTTGAACACCTTCTGAAAGGAGATGAATCATCATTGGCTACTTTTGTTACATTTTTTGAAAATGTAGAACATACAATTTGGGTGCATAAATATTTCCACCTTGGAGAAGCGTCCTTACAATAAAAAGACATAAAACATAGAGTTTGAGTATGGCCTTCCCAAAATGGGGAGTTAGAAGTTATAACCGACACGACCTTGTGTTGGAATGTAGTCATCCAAACTCCCGCTAGCTGAAAAACTAAGAGAAGACTCAAGTGTAGATAGATAAAATATCAAAAAAACATACACTAAATTAAAATGACAAGAGGACTTACCATTTTTATGGGGATAAGAACTTACCTTTGTCAGCGCTCTACCCTGCGAACATATGCACTCAAAACAAAGTTATATATATATATATATATATATATATATATATATATATATATATATATCAAAACAAACTCATTTTACAATTCATTTGTGAGTATTGACTTTGTGATTTTTGAGCTATGGGCCCACAATGACTTTTTTTTTTTGTGAGTATGGTTGAATTAGAATGGATTTAGGAATGGTATTTTGTGTTAATCTTGGCCCTTTACTGTTGGAATGCTTTTTGAGAAGAAATCCTAAGAAATTTGTATCTCGAGCGATCATAAGGTGCATTAAAGAGTTGCATAGGGCAAGTTCCTTTATTATTAAGTATCCATTTAGTGAAGCATATATGATGTTTTGGTATTTGGTGCTCATTGAGAGTGTTTTGACCACACCTAGTTTGCGATGGAATTGTACAAAACTATGACACACCATGATATGTACAAATATCTCTTTTTGGCTTAGTTATTCCTTACATAGAGTTGAGTTCCATTTATGATATTATTTCGGTGTGTACTCTTAGATGTTTAGAACTTTTGTTTTTATATTCTTCTCAGAATGTATCCAATGGATATGAATGTTAATGGAGTGATTTCTCTTTTTTTGTGTTTTGTAATGCTGATACATGATAATGCAAATACACTGTAACGTTGAACTTTAGTTTATCTAAGAAAATTTTGATACTTTGTACTATTTTTGAAAAACATGATGATATAGTGATATGATAAGTGAACAAAATTACCCCACTCCTAACTCTATGCAACCGATAAGACTGGAGGACTCATAACCAAGAGCCAGAAGGGGCACAAATTCTAGAAATTTGTTGAATATTAATGATGAGAGAAAGACAAGGATTTGGCAAAAACCAAATTGAGACCCTACAACCTCATTCTACTCAAGTTTTCTTCATAGTTTGAAATGTGAATTGCTTGCCAGTTTATCTAGATTTAGATTCATAGATGGCAACTTAGTTAACAAAATCTTGTTTTGATTTTTTAAACTCTTTTAGAATTTGAACATCTAACTCACTTTGTTTTGATTTATGATTTCATAGTATTTGAATGAATTGTTTCTAACTTTCAAAATTTTCAAAGATATCCCCTACACATTGCCTCATTATTCCAGTAGGAAGTATGGGATCATCACCTAGGGAAAGGCATAGGTGATTAAGGGAACTTATCTCCTTTCCCAACCCTACATCACTAGTAAGAGACGCAGAGTCAACATGAAAGGTTGGTAGGTAAAGAAATGTTTGAAATAATTTTATTCGTTGATTTTCATTTGACTTATTTAAATATGCAAAATGTCTCAAATTTTATTCTTTCCAAAGAGATGTATATGGGATAGATGTGACACCATGAAGCTTCTAGAACATACTATAGGAAAAGACACCTAATCTGGAAGAAACTATGAGTAGAAAAAGTATGTAGGCCTTGGTATGGTTACTATCAAAGCTTTGTTGTATCTTTCTTGAATTCATGAAATGATTCGGAAATAATTGATGATACCATGAGGATTTGAATGTTTTAAGAAGTATTTAGGAATTGTGATAAGAATAAGTTCCTTGATCAAAAATTCTACAAAATGAACCAGAAGATGAAAATGCAATGTGGATGCAGTAATATACATATGGAAATGTAGGTGAAACTATATGCTAGGATGTCTAAGGTGAACAAAGTTTACGAATGTCAAATTCTTCACCCCTAAAAGTACACAATAGAGAACCATGATCCTCAAAATTTCCACTATCCTGACAAGGGCCTACCATTATGGTTTTAAACATGCAACCCTTGTTGAGAAGTGTATATGTCCAATCATTAAAATCAATTTTATGAAAGAGGCATTCATGAACCTATTTTTCACATTATTGAGACATGGTGTGTGGGTGAGCATGACTATGCTGCTCAGCCTCATCTCCTATGTAGAGTGTTGTGTTTACTTGTGAGACTTTTTGAATCATGAGGCCTTATCCCATGGATATGGAAATCTTAGTTTCAGATGCACATGGGTTGAAACCAAGGTTTGGAATAGAACAACCCTCAAAGATGGTTTTTATGGGTTTCATTTCAATCTAAAATTTCCCTTCTTTGTTTGTTAATTCTATCATGTTTACACCTAGACGCAGGTTGTAGGATGGAAGAGATGTTAAATTGAGAACACTACCCATCCCATGTGGTTTAAACAGTAAGAAGATCAGATTTTCACTCTATAAGAGTTTCATAATTTCCGTTGTGGTTTTAGTGGAAAATTTTTCCACGCATATTGATTTACCCTTTTTTTTTTTTTCCACCTCAAATGTTTTTGGGTCAATGAATTCAACCTTAGGAATGCCTGGGGTGATTGGGACTAACTCTTTTGATGGAGGTGGTTTGTCCAATTGATTCATAAGAAGTTAATACTTGATGTGGACTCCTTTCTTCTTCTTTAGGTTTTCTCAGTGTCTATCAAAAGGCTTAGGATCCCCTTGAGTGATGAAGAATTTCCCCAAATGGAGTAATCTAATATCCTAAAAAAGGGTAGAAGTGATAGCCTTGATTCGATGAATCCAAGGTCTCCCAAGGATCATGTTATAACTTGTTTCCTTATCGATAATGTAAAACTATCTCAAGATGGTTTTTGAACTAGAAGTGACTTGAGGAACTATGGTTCCAATTAAGGTTTCTGTAAGACTGTTGTACCCCCGCAACGTGTTTCTTGTAGAGTAACAATTTGTCTCTCCATATCCCAACTTCAAGAAGAAAAATAAGTGAACCACTTTTACAGTAGCCACATTTTCAATCATGGCTCTCTTAATGTAATTTTTATAAACCCAAAGTTGTAAAAATAATGCAAGATCACCTCTTTGGATAATTGCAGTGTTAGATGGAATCTTCTCTATATTGAAAACAAGCCCAGTATCCCTATTATTATGTTATAGAAGATATATGTCAAAGTGAATATGATTTATTTGAGCGCTAAGAGGTGGTGTAACATGGATTAGATGACCAATACCTAGTGTATTTATAAACGCACAATGATGTATAAGATAATTCTTAAGAAAATCTAGAAACAAAATGTGAGAATAGGTCTTGTTCAAATCTGATATTAAATCTTAGGCTCCTACAAGTTTTGATATTGTAGGAATGTCATCCTATGGAAAGGAAAGAGTGGGTATGGTTTCTAAAACTAACTCCTTTGTTTGAGTTGTTGCATTAATTTCTTATTCAAACTCTAGCTCGACTAACCCCAATATTTTTGTATTAACGTTTAAACCAAGGTTACAAGAAACCCAAGAGTTGTCAGAATTTGACACTTCATGATCATTGTTTCTTATAGGAATACCCTTGTTTATATTTTGAGGATTCACTTGGTCATCCCCTAGACATTTTAGGTTTACATTTTTAGGTGTGACAGGTTTGATATAACTAGGTTGCGGGTTTGTTTCAAGTTTTCTAAAAGCATGTCTACAAAGAGGTACCTTTGGTTTTTGGGAAGTGTTTACAGAAACTTATTACAATCACAGAAATTCCTATCATCATGACCTTGAACCTTATGGAAACCACTGTATATGTTAGTGTCGTAATCTCTTGTCCTTTTATAAGCATCTTGTTATTTTTTATTATAACCTCCATTATAATTTTGAAATTGATTGTTATAACCATGATTAATTTCTCCTTAGACATAGATTTGATACTGGTTTGGGCCTTGGGTTTGATTTTTATTTTGTGGTAGATGATTTACATCAACTATGTTGATATAATACACAGTGTTAGGGCCTCTTTGATTTCCTGAGTTTTTGTTTTGTTATTTTTGTGAGTGTTACTATTGTTCATAAAACCAATGTTCTTAGCTTGATCGGTAGCACTATTTGTGGTAGCACCCTGATTGCGATTCACACCATTAGGTCAATGGTTTTTGGCACCATTTTTTCTATAATTTTCATTATTTTTATTTAAGGATACCAATTTCCCATTGGGACCATAGATCTTATGCTCACTATCAATAGCGACTTAGTCAATTCGAAGTGTACCTTCCAAAACTTCCTCATAACTATGGAAAGGAGCATGTTGGACCTATTCCTTAGTCTCTCAGTTGAGCAAGTGAAGGAAAAGATTAAAAATTTCCATCTGGTCCATTTTGGACACACTTGCAGAGGAATAAATAACTTGACACCATATGTTGATGAAATGAGTAGAAGATTCATTTTTCTCCTATCTAATGTGTAGAAACTCCCTAATCCCTGCATGCAATAAATTGTTCATGTCAAATGCTTTGATGAAATTGGAAAAAATCTATTTAAAGGAATGTATAGAAGCTTCTATAATACGGTAATACTAATATATTGCGATTCCTTTGAGAGTCTTTGGAAAAATATTAGGCACTACAACATCCCAAGGAATCAATTCCCTAATAGGAGTAGTGTAGGCATTGATATGATTGTTCGGGTCTCCTTCTCCCTTAAATTTTGGAAGATCTGGAAATGGGCATGTAAGCATGACACCACTTATGGTGAAGTCAAGAGGCTCCTTTAAGTACTCAACGTATGTACCCATTGCATAAGATTCCACCATTAAAGATCCTTGATAAGGAGGTGAAGGAGGAGGAGTTGGATAATTTGCATTATAAGAATTTATGGGAATGTATGGGGTCCCTTGATATGGAATGTAGGGAGCATGAATGATATATGGGTCCATCTAGGGAGTTTTCGAATACATGTGCATCTAAGGTGGGATAGTACATCACATTGCATATGGACTAATGGGTGTAAACAAAGGCAACATCACATTGCCTATTGTGGAAGAATTCAAGAACGCACCTCCGACTGGCCCATGGGTAGGAAAATCTTGATAATGATGAGGACCCATCCCTAGTGTTTCTAACACTGTAGTAAGATCACATGGTTTTGAATGAACCAGATAACCTTGTTGTAAAGTATATTATGTTGGTTGCTCAATAGAATGGATGTAGCCTTTGCTATCAATTAGATACCTTGTGTTATTCCCTTCTACATGTGTTGGTTGTGAAGTTCTGGCACTTTTTAGTTCTCCAATCCTCCCTAATAAAGTAGAAATAAAATTGTTAGGAGAGGGTTGAGTCCCTTATTAGGGTGCCTATGGCGTAGGGTTGGATTGAGCAGGGTCATGATACCCTATCATGAATTATTTAGTGTTATAATCCTTGTCTTCCTAAGAAGTAAAAATATTAGGATATGCATTCGAAATATCAGAGGCTGTAGCCTTCATTCTATCCAAAGAATCATATTCCTGATGAAGAGGATTTGTTATTCATGGAAATGTATCATATTCTATTGATTGCATGACAATGTGAGGTCTTGACAAGACTCTATGGAAATAACCTATTCCATTTGTGATAACAACATGGTTTTCATTGGGTTGACCATATTGCATGTTTAACGATTGATCAACCTCCTCCATCCTTATGGGGTTTGAAGTGTAACTAGGGGAGGTTTGGACGATTCTTGTGTAATTATCACCCCAACTTGAAAGAGAAGGGGAATTTTGTGGTTTCACGTTGGTGTAATATATAAAAAACAAATGGCCCACCAACCTCTCTTCCAGAAATATTTTAGAATGTATAAAAAACCTACCAAAATAGGGGAAGAAATGGAGAGGTGAGGTAATAGAAATTGAAGAAAAAGAAACAATAAGTAATTAATCCTTCATGTCGGGTTCACCAATTTATATGGATGAAAATCAACATGCAACCTTCAACCGCACTCGACCACCCAAGGTCATTCCAGAGAAGACGATGTTGAATGTATGTGGCTAACTATAGGAGGAATAGTGAGTTAGATCTGGTAGTGTGATCTCCTAGTAACTAAGTTGGCAAAGGGGGGATTTAGAGACTATAAACGGGTAGCGTAAATTCCCTATGGTTTGTTTTCCTAACTAGATCCTAATGTTGAATTGGTTTGTAGTGTCCAAATTAACTAAACTAAAACTAACAATCTATGCTACTATTGAAAGGAAACTAATCTAATAAATCACAAAATTGAAACATTACAATTATAAACAACAATTTGCTTCTATTCTAAATAATTATAATATTTCTACACTAAAACTAAACAACTGAGATAATCCAGTGTGGATATTCACTTGTGTTGAGCATAGTTAAACTAAACTAACTTAAAACAAGAGCTTTTCCAAATGATCTATGATATGTGGAAAAAATCCTATAGATATTCTCTCCTTCAGATCAACAGTGATGGGACGAAGAGGATCCATCATCGAGAGATGCTATTAATGATCTAAACCCTCTTGAAAGTTAACTAATTCCTTGCAAATGAAAGGAAATTGATTTCTACTCTATTTGATATGATGTAACTATGATAAATTATAGGAATGAATAAAATCAAATAAAAAATCCAACCTGGAATTCAAATAACAGAGGTAAATCCGGATGTGTATTAATTTTCCCCTCAATTTATCATTTCTTTCTTTATGTGTCCATATGATTCCAAGAAATTGGGAATGCAAAGGAAACAGTAGCAGAAGGTTCTTGAGAAATGGCAACTTGAAGGAAGTCTCATTGTAATGCATGTGGAAGAGAGATAACAGAAGTGAACAAAGATTAGGTATGTAATTTCCAGCAAGATTGTGGCAGCGATACTATGTAAGAAACGCAACAATTATCAAGCCATTTTCTTGAATACAAGCATTGAATATATAGGAATTGGCTATGATGCTCCTTCATGCAGAAGGAAACATTGGAGTGCTAAATAATTATGTGAAGAGGTAGTTCAAACTAGTTAAGTATATTTAAAAATAGATGACGGAAGGTATACAATGAAATCAACAATATTTTTAGTCAATTTGGTTCACAAACATGCCTTGGAAATCAAGTTAATTGAAATCACACATGCTAAAACCACAAATGAAGAGTTTTGGAAAAAGCATGCAAGACCACTACCCTATACAGAGTGGTGGTCACAGGACCGCCATCCTACCTAGGTGGTGGTTTCAAAACCGTAGCCTAGGTAGGGTGGTAGTCCTGGTACTAAAGAAAAAGCATACATAGAATGAAGCGAGAAGTTGGAAGAAAGTGTGGAAAATATAAGTAAGGATTTCTAGGCTACAGATATGTACCGCAAATGGGTTTAGGAACCCGAACACCTTCTGAAAGGACATAAATTATCATTGGGGAACTTCGTAACCATTATTCGACAATGTAGCACATGTAATTTTGGGTGTGTATAGTCCCCAATCAGAAAGCCCATGTAAAATAAAAATTCCATCTAACACACATGTCTCCTTACTATGGATTTAATGGGTGATAATGTGAAAAATATGAAAATTGACAAGGGAATTAAATAGAGTGATGCTACTACAACATGCCTGTATATAATAATTAAGTATTTAATGTGAAAATTATATTGGTAATGAAGTAAGATCATGCGCCCTACATTATATAACAAAATGTAGTGAGCTATACTATGAACTACATATATATCCAAGAATATATACTGAAGATTATATAAGGCATGTGTTCTAGAATATTTTGAATGTTGTATCAAAATAATTTCTAGGATATTATTAATCATTAAGGATAGTAATTTATGATAGTTCTTTCCTCTGTTCGCTACTTTTATAAAAAAGTGATATTATGTAAATTATTTCTATCTTTTCCTATTCCTATCCATGTAATTATTGCATTGTCTTATGTAATATTGAATATGTATGTATGCATGCATGTGTGCATGCATATATATGTATGTATGTATATATATATATATATATATATATATATATATATATATATATATATATATATATATATATATATATGTATGTATGTATGTATGTATGTATGTATGTATGTATATATATATGTATGTATGTATGTATGTATATGTTATTAAATGACATTGATATTTTTGTGATAATCCTAGTGAATTTTACATCTTTTGAGGTGAGTGACATGTTCTGTATATCTATCAGGTTAAACTAATTGAAGTGTGTCTATGTTAGATGTATTATATTGATATTTGGATTATATACTAGTTATTTATAGTTGGCCACCATATAGATATCATCCTTAGAACAGAGTTAACGTTATAAACTATGGTACAAATATATTTAATGCGAAAAAAGCAAACACTTATACAAACATATAAATAGATAAAAATATTAGTACAAAAATAATTGTTATCTCTAAAGTCATAGAAAAGGATAAAGCCATCATATAATGGACACAATATTTTCCCACACCCAAAAAAGAGGAAAATGGATACATAAGTAAAGGTTAATGAGACCTTAAACATTAGAAAGGTAATTATTACACACACAAAGAGAAGGCCAAATGCCAAACACACAAGAGAAGAAAATAAAACATTGAAAGTGTGATGATAAAAATTAGGCATAATCCAATATGCACATGGAACAAGACATGATAGCCCTACACAATTCATAAATTTTAGTGAAAAAAATCAAGATATATAACAAATATGACAATCTACAATATGTTTATAAATAGGATATGAAAGATAACTATGTAATGAAATAATATCACATGATAGTGTAGACATTCCCCTAGATTAGCAATGCCACTAGGAAAATGTGAGATAAAAAACCTATAATCATAATAGAGTATGGTGTATCATGCATTATTATCACATACCTTAATAAATTAATCTACATAAAGAGTATTAAATATTCTAAATATAAAAATATGGGACAAATAAATATATAAAAGAAAGAAACTTGTAATTCAAGCCACAATAAAGTCTTGGTTTTTTATTGCGAGAAAATAATTGAATGTCTTAGGATAATTAAAATATTTTATTTATTTATAATTTTATATATCTTTCTTTACCAATATTTTCAAGTATAATTCACCCCATGATGTGATTATGAGGGTGAGTAGAGGAATTCATATCAAGAGGGAGCTTGGACCTCAAAGGTGTACTATACACTATAGGAGGAGGTTTTGGCCCTTTAAGGTAAGACTATGGGTACACTTAGGATATTATTTCCCTTTGAAATGAGACATGGGAGAAGGAACTTGGGAAAGATATCTTATAGATATAACATGAGTATTATTAGTGTGAATGGCCGTATAATTTAGTTCTCTTATAATATAACAAATCAATAAAAGATATTCATATTTTATAGCTTGAATTATAGAAACTTGATTGCAATAGGTGTATTAAAAAATTATTGAAGAATAGGGGGTAATATCATAAAATATATGAATCCAAGGGCATCCTACCATAATGTCACATATCAAAAGAGTACTTGTAACAAATACAAATATTTTAATTGCATTGGATCTTGTTATAAATGAAACAACATTATTTAAATTAAATTTATTAAGATACCGTGCATTGAATTTGATATATTCCTCAGTATATCCAGAAGAAGAAATGAATTTTATACTCCACATGTTATTCATAGAAGTATTTTCAATCAATAAATTATAATTAGGTTGTTGATTAATGTAGTATCAAATATAAAGGACGTGGTTGATACATTCATTAGAAAGTATATCATTTTAAACCTTTTAATAGTAGTAAGAGAGTCATCTTGTTATTTTTAACTAACTTGTAATGATATCACTTTCGTACCTTCCTTGTTAAGTGACTTTAATGCTATAAGGTACACTAACTGGTATTACTCAATTTCTACCATATCTGAAGTGATACATAATATTTTTAGATACATTTACTGGGCTCAAGGATTAGTTCCAAATGAAGATTCACTTCATGGGTATTACTTAAGCAATATCATATGTTTGTAACTTCCCAAAAGGAATATGATACTCCAAAGGTTTGATAATTGGCTTAGTAATAGCTGAATATTTAATTTTAGTATATTTGAAAGGATCCTTATCTAATATGACGTAAATTTATTGTAAAAACATAATCTCATAACCCTGATTTGAGATGAATTAAAAATAGGTGAAATGCATCATCGATTTTTATAGGAAGGGAAGTATTATATTCCATTGGAGAATCATAATACTCAATAGCATTGGTATCAATCAAATCTTATATAGCATGTTAAATGTTGATGGGTAGAGAAATAATCATTACAATAAAAATATATATCTTGAGGCTTTCTTGTATAATATTTTCCATTTAGATGGATATATACAAGGTTACAGCCAAGATTATTTTATAATATGACATATGGAAAGGAGGGAAAACACTGGAAATTATTCGATACAATAGGTTATAATTGAATCTATTTAGAGTGAGGTTTTTAAAAATTAGTATAAAGGCTTGTATTAGTGATGAGTAGGTAGTAGATACTAGGGAAAAAAGTATCATAAATTATGCAAAGCTTAGGACACCGCATAGATAAGATAATATCATCAACAATTTAGGAGGAAGATGATTAAATAGTAGTTTATATGGTATCTTCAGATTGTAATAATTGAGTATAAATGATTTTATTTCATGAGAATTATTCCTTTCTTATAGGATTAGAAGTATCATAAACCTTGATAAAGGACTGGTATCCAAATGCACCTTTAGGTAACATATTTCAAAACCTCATGAAATATTCATCAAATTTTTCGACTACAAATAAAAAATACATGGAGAATGAATATAGTTATAGAGAAGAGAAATGAAGAACCATTAATAGAATAAAGTTTTTTTTATTAAAGTCCTTATTTATAATAAGGTGAATTATGCTATGTAGGTTAATTATTCAATCAATAGGTGGACACAATATATTATTGAACAAAAAATTTAATAACTAAAGAGGATGTGTAAAAGAGGTGGATTTTATTGTTGTTTCTTACATATTTAAATTTTGAAATATTATTTATATGTAACAATTAAACATTAAAAGTAATGTATGAAGATACATATAGAGATGTAAAAATATAAATACATTATAACATGAGATAAGTAGAGTAATATAGAACAATAAAAGTATACATAGATTATTGAATGGTATATAGCTAGGGTGAGATAGATGGATGAAATTTCTAGAAATTTCCTACAAATGTTTCATAATTTTTTATTGATTTTCAGTATCTACTTGGATGTAACCATTATTTACAAACCAAACTATTTAATGTTTTTTTCCTTTCTAAACAAATTTCTCCAGGTAGTTAATGGAACTTTGTAAATTTCTATAGAATTTGCAATGAATGAAATAAACATTGCTATGAATTTGGAGGTCTTTAAAATATGAAAAACCATATGTAATGGGATAAAATGAATACAAACTATGACTTACAAGAAAATTCCTTTAAAATTGTTATTGTTTAGGTCGAGTTTCATTTTTCACAAACTCTTACATTGTCACTAATTATCTTGTTTGTACCCTTGATTAAATTATTGAGATGAGATGAGTTTGATTTATAATTTATCTATGTTTAATATGGAAAGGTATAGATACTAACGACTATTATAATTAATAAAATTCCAACAATATTTATGGAATATTAGAATAGCTATCAAGATCATGCAACACAAGATATAAATTTTAAAACATAATGGAATAAGTGCAATTAGTAGGTTGCATGTGAATTTTGAAATATTTGGGGGTGAACACTACTAGAACAAGGTGATTTGAACCTAAATGGACCTTTGAAATGATACTATAAGTTCAAACCATCTTAGGCAAAGACTAAACCATTCAATCATGACTATACCATATAGTTTAAACCCATCGATATGGAGTTGATCTTCTGTGGTTATTCTCCTGTAAATTTTTAGGTTGGTTTTCTACCAAGATATGTCTATTTTTATCAAACCCTAGTTGTCACACATGTAACAAGGATCTCTGAATGGACTGGAGTTTATATCATACCCTACAAAATAATTGACATTCTTACAAAATTAAAATTAAAATGGTTGTGGTAACACTTGTGCATAGTTGATGTTGGCGTCAGACCACATATTATTTTACACCTAACATGTGATATCTAAATAGATCAATAAGATTAGGCAGTTTCTTTGACAATGTATGTTTTGACTTGGCTCTTGTTAAATAACTTTGATAGAGGATGTTTCATTTATTTTACAAGAGATATAAGGCTACATTTACTTACTTCTTAGATTGATACATGATACAGGTACTACCCTAATTACTTCGTATGTGTTATTATAAAATTTATACAACTTTGGATGCTTTTTGAAAGCATATGAATTGAGTTCTCTAGTGCATAATATTAAGAGTTCCATGTTAGAAAATGAAGTTGTGTTTTCTTTATTATGTAGGGCTCCATATATTATTTATCTAAAAAAGGATGACCATGATGATTTGTAAGACACAAAAAATATATTAATTTGTAAGAAGAGTTAGAGTACATGTATATCCAATATTGTATAGATTGGCTAGGGCAAGATATAAATATCCAACCAAACTATGTGACCCTGAATGGGAGCCTAAAATTTACAAAGTGAGATTTGAAACTCGTCAATTGATGTTTTGTATTAATTGTATGCATTATATTCTCATAATGTGTTGACATGCCATTGTGTAAGGATAAATAAGCTATACAATGATCTTTATAAAGTGTTAATTAGTAATGGAGAAATTTTTTTTGTCATAGCAAGAGTGTATAGTGAACTAAAGGTTTTCCAAAGTGTAAATTTAAAAACTTAAGTGTCTACATCCCCCCCCTATGTATGATTTAAAAATAGCATGATTAAAGGATTGTACCTAAATGTGTAAACAAACTTTTATTTTCTTGAATGTTTGTTTTGTAGTAGCGTTATAATGCTTGTTGTTAGCATGCTCCAAAATAATACCTGAAACTCATATTTTAGGAAATTTCCGTGATAGATAATTGAGCTGAACTCACATATAACATGTAATAATTTTTTTATTTATATATATCCAAAGTGATAATATGTAAACAAGGAAATAATATAATTATTTTCTCCTTATTTTATTTTTCTAGGATATTTTTTAACTAAATTTTGTTGAAGGAGTTGAGGTGATCAGTCCTAAACTCTTTCCATTGAGAAACATGAGTATTAAGAGTATTCAACCCAACATGAATATGTGAAAAAGATAGAATAAGAGATGTAAATGCATCCCCATGGACGAAGAAGACTATGTCCAAAATTTATTTAATAAATCTAATATATTCTTATTTGAATGTAATAAGAGAGAAAATACTATTGATCAATCCCTTATCTACTTCCCTAATGTCCATCACCCCATAGATATCACCATTGCAGATTAATCTAGAGAAAATTTTACAAATAATAACATATAGTACAAAAGAGAATATGTTCCCCTAAAGTATCAAAATATACCACACAACTAAGCATGAGATGAATAAGTGTTCAAATATGCTAACAATGTTTAATTAGCAAGGAGATCCATGCCCTAAGATTATTGAAATTTATCCTAGGTGTTGATGTGAAGAAGGAATGAAAATTGTGGTGACACTTGTACTTGTATGAACTCAGTATTTTTGATTTGAACATTTACACAAAAACCTTTATACGTAAGTGGAAATATGAAAATTCTAAAAACCATTAAAATTTCCCCTATTCAAAAACATGTAGGGGGTTAGGTTAATACATATTGTTTTTATTAAAGTGTATGATTCGTGACCCAGTGTTGATTTTTTGAAATTTCTTTATATGACTACATTTTTGGGTGCATGTACCCTATTTATACACACATATATCCCCAAAAATCTATTGGAATCTATTAAAAATATATAATAAACCTAGATAGATGCCCCCTTTTTTAAGGCATGTGTAAAAATCATGTTGAATATGTGCCTCAAAATAAATGGATGTGTACTATTGAAGGATATGTCTGAGAAGCTATAGATAATTATAAAGAGGTGGCCACCTTAGAGAATCTAAACCCTGAAAGACAAAAGGTTATTTTGCAAAGTAGAAACCTTAGTGTGGAAAAAACAATCATTGAAAAAAATAATGGTAGTAAAACATGGAGTATCTAATAGTAACAATGTACGACGAAGAAAAGAAAAACAATACATAAAATTACAAAGAATGGAATACGAAAGTATAAAAAAGGCTATGATCTTTTAGAAATGAAACACCCGCAACATCACAATACCATAAATTCATGTATTCTCTTACACAAGAGAAGAAATGAGGAAAATAGCCAAACACATGGGACAAAAGACAATTAAGGCACTTAGGTTATAAAAAACAAAGTAAAAATTTAGTAACATAGAGAACTTACAAGAATGTTTGGTAACCAATAAGATCAAAATGTGATAATAATAATCATAAAAGTAAGATATAGATGTTAGTGATGCATAAAACACATGTGACATTCTTTTTTTTATGAAACATAAAGAATTACAAAATGTACATAATTGAGAGTAAAACAATAACACCTAAATGATATGGAAGCATTTCCCCTAATATGAGATTGTAAGGAAACTTGAGTTATACAATAAACATATATCAATATATATATATGTGTCATATATCTAGCTCAATATACCTAGTGAATGTGTCTATAAAGAACTTAGGCATGTTATCTATAAAACTAAAGTGACAAAAAAATTAGCTATGTAAGGTGCTAATAAATAAAGTAAAATTTAGAGGTCTTGATTTTGTATTTTTTTCTAATATGTGATTGTATTTGTATCATCATAATATTTATCAATTTACAAAATAGGTGTGTAACAAGAAATATATCCGATGAGAACCTCTTGAAGAGGTCAAGAAGCCTTAGGGTAGATAGAAGATTAATCATAAATTGTGATTAAAGTGGTACCGAAGTAGTAACATGTGGGAAATATTGTATAGTAGAAGAAGAAATAGCATGTGAAGAATGTTGTTGGAACTTAATAAGACAATCACTAAGCCCATATGATACTCACTTCTTGTGATCCACTATGAAAAGGCCCTCATCTCTATGATTATCGCATGCACATCCATAAACATTTTAATACCCTCAACGGGAAGCCCAAAATAACATGAACATATTTCATTATCAATGTAAACTCTGTATTATGTTCATCATCCCTCCACATGAAAGGGTTGGACCCAAAATCTCAAGGGCCTAAAATAATCTGTATCAATTGTTTATCTAGTAGAATTTGTACCATATGGATAATTCCTTTGAAGTAAAGGCCATATAATTGTGTAATATATTTTGTGTATAATTCATGTAATATCTCTGATAACCACAAGATCCTTCAAAGGACGTATAAATTTTAAACTAAAAAAGTGCCCATCAAATATCAATGAAAAAGATACATAAAAAATACATCTAAAATTACCATAAATGCAAATACATAAAATTCTCAAACTACAGCAAACCTAATAGCTAAATAACAATGAACATTAGTAAAATCCTTTTTTTTTTACAGCATCGTCCATACTATAAAAAATGTAATAAAATCATTATTTTTGTACAACATTGGTTGATATTTATTTGAGGCATATATATATATATATATAAGGGTTGTTTGACCAATAAATTTATAACCAATAATTTTGACAAAGAAATTCCTTTTGTTAGTGTGATAATATAGTGTATTCACGAAAGACTAGAAGAAAAGATGTAAACGAAATAACACTGAAATATTCACGGCTAAAGAAGATAGATGACAAAAGGAACCATGGATATGATCATATATGGTTGTAAAGTGAAATATTTTTTTTTTATCAAAAAGATAAATATTTATTTCAAATAATAATACTTATCTAGTAAAATTGTGACATTCATATTTTCTATATCAACATAATTCTTTTTAAATAAACCTTTCACAATATTATGTTGAGCAACCATATAATTAAAAATGCATTACCATATGTAACTTTAAATATTACCTTAAAATAATTGAGTAATTATCAATTAATAAATTAATTGGATAATTATTTAATATTTAATCTCTTAATTAATTAGTTAATTCTGATATAAAAACATACAATTTATAAATGGTGCTCCATTAACTATTATTGAGTCCATCTTAAATGAAATATGTCCAATTTAAATGAAATATTCCTAGATATATAAGATATAATTAATGAGTTCAATCTATTTAATATAATAATTATTGGGAGTTAGGATATCCTAAAAGCCTTATTAAAGAAAAGAATTTTAAAATGTTCATTTGCAATACCAAGCTAGATAAGTTGGGGTTCCGACATCTCCTAGGATTTCTAAATAATTTCGGAGGCAATATCGCCTCTCATATTCAAATCTATTGGATCCCCTTTAAGTTACTTTCCCAAGGGGGTTCACTAAAAAATTTAGTTTTTGATGTAAATTTTTCAAAGCTTCAAACACATCTAATGATTTGATGATACATTTAACACTAAGGTACTAGCTTTAGATCTAGATAATAATAAATATATCTATCACCTTATCTTCTTTATCTCTCGAAAATATTCCCCACGATAATCTTTAAAATGCCTTATTTATTTCTAAGATATCCCAAATAACATACCTCAATAATTTATCAATTTTAACATATATATGTTTGGAGTGTTTCCAAAAAGTGTAATAATAAACATATGTGGAAACAAGAACTTTAGAAATAAATCTATAATTTCCTCACCAAAGAGATGGGCGTGGTGATCCAAAATGAAATATTTTTATCTATTGTCTAAAGCATATAAAACTAGATCTTAGAAAGACAAGGGTGAAAGGATAAAGGGATACCAAGAAACATGAATCCCACAATAGGTTGGATCCATTACCATTTAAAATGCTCCATATAATGTAGGGGATCATCAATTTCCTATAGCACTACATTTTTCTCCACTGTATAGAATTTAAATGATAGAAACAAGATATGTAGGAACTCCATAACATTAGTAATATATTTCTCTTATTCAATAAATTCTTGAAAAAAATCAACAAAGTGGTCATTAATGATTTTTTCGTCATGATGAGAAAGGGAAACACCTTTAAATAATCCCCTATATTTTTAATTTCCTAGAAGGAAGATAAAATATTTAGCAACAAGCACATCTAAAGAGGGAGAAATAAATAATCCTTGGAAAAGTGATCCAAAAATACTAAACTTGTGATACTCAGCTCCATTTATAGTGATCAAGGATCTATCATGGTCAAATAACATATTGACAGTGTGCAAAAATATAGTTCCAAACCTTATTGCTTATAACATGCATATTATGAAGTACCATTAATTCTCTCATATGATTTTTGAAAATAAATTTGATGAAACATCTTGTTGTTTAGAGAGTTGAATCCTTTCCATACCTTCTTATACTGCAATGACATTTTCAAGCATGTATATGTGCTTAATAAAATAAGACTACTAACCTACAATAGTTACAATAAGAATGCATCTTAGTCTATAGGTCAAATATTTGGAAATGATCTTAAAAGATACATTAAGAAATTTAATACGTAAACAATCATCGATCTACTATAGATATCTTGTTTTACGAATAAAATTGTTATTTCCTTGGTTGATTAGCTTTGTTTATGGCCATCTACATGGTTTCATCTCCTAAATAATTCACAACAAGAATTGTCCAACAAAACACTCTCTAGGTTTATGAAATCTTGCAAAGTAAAACTTGAAGGAATTACACAATCACATTGTCCCTAAGAAGGTAATGTGTTTCAACAAAAAAAATGACATTATAATGATGGAAAAATGTACCCATTATATCACGTAATTTGGTAATTCCTTTGTTTCAATCATTAATTTCCTTAATTTAATTAACAAGCTTATGGAAGTGAAGGGGAGAAAACATTCTTTTGTGAATTTATACACGACTGTTTAACTATTGCATAAACTACTAGATTTGAGCATCACAAGAATTTTATAAATCATCCACCTTAAGTATCTATTTGTAGAAGATAACTTGGGTCGAAAAATTGAATTTGAATGAATATCCATTAAGAGGTTAAGAAATTATATCAAATTGATAATATGAAACTTCATGTACATGCTTTCTACAAAAGCCTCATATTTGCAATAAACACTGAGAAATGAGGTGGTAGTGGAGATAACACCATCCCACCAATCAATCTATCCCAATTCACCTTAAGGATAGGAGACTAGACTCAAAAATTAAAAAACATGACCTATTTTCTTCTCGTGCTTGAGATAGAGTGGATTGAGATATAATTGAGCCTTATGATTTCTATGCTGAGTAGAATTCCATTCATTACAAAATAAAATAGAGAGTGATTTGATAATATTAATCCATCAATTATTAAAATAAGGAGGCCCTTGGCATAAGATTAGAAAATATTGATTTTTTCCCCAGTGACACATGATCTAATCCCTTAATGAATTTGAATTGATATTTTATTAAATTGGTCCAAGAAAACCATGAGGGAGTGGAATAATATATTAATTTGTGATTATGACAAACAAATCCCAAGTTTTTTATGCATGTCCATGTTGTTGGAATAATATCACATTGGAAGTTGACGTAATTTGTCCTTAAATGATTTAACCATGATGAATAACCCGTAAACAACACAAGGTATGTCTAGGATTCAATCATCCATACCAATTCATAGCTATAAAAATTTCACATCATCGTTACAGGCATAAAGGTTCGTGATCCTTAGAATATGGTGACTAAACTCATATAGGGTCTACACGACCCATTGGGTATGGTTAGAGCCTCATGAAATAATATTATGAGAAATATTTAGTCAAAGGAATGTGATGATGCCTCATCTATAAGGTTCATGAATTGACATCTAAAAAATGTTTCCCATCCAAACGGTTTGGATCACTGATTGGAGAAGAAATCCTATGATAATAACTTCCTTTAAGAAGACAATTTGTATGTTTCTAAGATACTAGAAATTTTTATTGACAAATTTTATTTGGATCAGTTAAATAAGACCTTGAGTATTACAAGAGTGTACAACCACTAGATATTGTTGAGGTTCATAATGAATTCCGCATCTAGGAATTATAAATTTCTAAAATTCCTAGGAAAGGTAACGTTGCACTCCATAAACTCGTTGAGTTGTAAAAACCATGATTTCCTTTGATATATTCCTCTTCTCTAGAAGGCGGGGGCTGTAAGATCAGAAATGGACATTCTCTAAGTTAAAATACACTATATTATTAAAGAGTTACTAAGGGTTTGACAAGGAACGAGGTTCTGATTAATGTGAGGGAAATGTTGAGGTTTTGAAAAATCAAAATAGTTGAGATGACTTGGAAGGAATAAGGAATATATGGAGGTGGAGGTTGATTATCTTTCTTAATATAATCAATTGGAACATGTTTTATAGATAGATCATTGGGTTTTAACATGGAGATAGGTGGCTTGTAATTACCTTGAGAGGTTGGTGAATATTTCTTGCTGGAAATTTTTATCTAACCATCATGATAGGAGCATGTATCTCTGCTATCTTTTTTAGGTCTTTCTTATGATTTTGGTCATACGTTTACCATAAAATGCTATTTTAGGATTGTCATTGTAAATGTAATGCACACCAATTTAAACACCTAAAAACAATAGTAAACTTACCAAAAAAATTTTTTGTCATTCATTGGTTATTACATGACACCAAAAGGGCCCAAATAGAGTACCTCAATGTCACAAAGGACACTAACACAAGCTTTGACCCACATAGACAAAATAGAAACATAAGATTACATGATTGTCAAATTTACTCAAAAGGGATGTACATGTTATAGGATATCCATATTCTAAAAAATATAATTATTGGTTACATGTTTATTATAATTCAATTTCATTGTTTAAACATAGAGATTGGAGAGCATTTAAAATATAATAAAATATTCTTGTTCTCGAAGCTAAATATTCATTATTTCATTTTTCATTATTGTTTTAACCACATTATTTTTATGAAATATGTGCTCGTATCTTAAGGTTATATATTTCCCATTTATTAAAAAAATTTGGATCAAAATGATGGCCTACTTAAAAAAATTATGTTGTAAGATCATGTTAGCCATTTCAGGTTGTTTGTCAACATTCAAGGTGCAAATGAGTTTGTTAATAATCAATCCATATTTTTATCTCGGTTATTCTTGTTTTAATTTTATTTACGTCGTTACATAAATATCATATTAATGTAATTTTTTGAAACATTAATATTCATATAAAACATTATTTTCACTTAGTGATTCAAGAATACAAGGAGTGTGATCTGACACACACAATTCATTTCATTATTCATAGGAAATCAAATACTAAATACATATTACAAATGATACATTCAATACAATTTTATTCATTCCAGTTTCTTCTAAGGAAACACTTTCAATTATGGGGGAAAGATACATCAAATTATCTTTCACTAATAACCTCATGAGAGGTCTAATGATTAATTTCTTCATTTACACTCAAGGAATCTACACCATACTATATTGAAAACCCGAGTAACAAAATATCCTTATTTTGCAATACCTTTGTAAAATCCAAAGGTATTTATTTCTAGTTAACAAGGTAAATATTTATCTGTGATGATTCAATATGAATGTTCATAGCCTTTAGAGCACAGTTGAAATAACACATTTATTTTTCTTACGTTAAGAATACTTACACACATACCACAAGATACTACAAGGAACCTATGGATAAACATGAGAGGTTAGTGATCAATTAAAAATCTCATAGATAGGTTGAAGGATTCATAGGGAGATTGACCTTATTTAAGGACTCCTCTTCTTAGGTCACTCTAAGATTACATACAAAATTTGATTTTTTGACCAGATTGACTCAATAATAAGAATATCCTCTTTTATATCATTCATAAATTGTCACTTCTCTTAAGTTTCAATCAAGGAGGAATAACACGTGAATTTTTTTTTATGAGAGTATTATCAAAGATCAATTATCTTAACAATTTAAAGATATAGAATGCACTCGCGTCCAAAGTTTTGTCAAACCTATATGAAGGCACAATGAAGGGTCTTTCTCATTCCTCCAGTGTAGTGGTTCATTTAATTGATTAAAACATAATCAAGGTGATAATTTTATAAGGAGGTATTTAGGAAGAAATCTAATTTTGATATATTTAAAACTGACCTTTTTGTCATACACGACATAAATTCTTAGTGGGAAATAAACTGATCAAGACCATTGCTTCTCGAGAGTGTAACTAAACCATAGAAATTTAATAACTAACTACACTTTTTTTTCTTGTAACATATCTCAACAATAATTTATTCAATTTCTTTCAAAAGGTTCATGGACATTAATATAAATTTAATAAAATAAACTATTTCGTTTATTTCCTAGGAGTAGTATTACATGTTAAAATCTAGTTTATTTAACATTGAATGATTTACATAAAATTTAATACCATTTAAACATGTGAGATATTTTACAATTAAGGAATAATATTTTTCTTCTTCATTCCTAAAATCAAAACAATATTTCATAATGTAACTATACATTTTTATAGAAAATGATATGAAACTTATCTTTCCAAATACAAATATCAAATATGCATATAATATTAAGAGGTCCATAAATAAACTAATCATAAAAAGCATAGAACAATATCCATCTGCCATGTCATGTCCCTGCATCCACATAGTTTTAGCAATAAGATGGCATGTAATCAACCCCCCTGATCTACCTAGTTATGAAAACATATCTTTTATTGGTGCTTAGATTTTTTTTGCCCCATTTTCCATTATTTTTCCTCTATCTGCGTGTTCTAAAACATTTTGTCTCTCGATGTGAATGTTCTGAACACTTTTACCTCCATTTGAAATGCCTAGAATTATTTGTAAAATCTTTTTTCGTGTCCCTCCTTGAAGAAGTCTCCGAGCTTGCCCTGGTTTTGCCCTAATTTCTTTAAAGTCCGCAGGCTCTGCCATTTTTCCTATTTTTCCTTGACCTTCGAAGCTTGAGAATGGTTAATCTATATTTGTATGCATTTGAAAATCCAAAATCCATGGTCGAAAATATGTTTGGAAAAATGATTCACTTGTTTTTGTTTCAAAAAGTTTCCATCCTTAGTGAAAAATCAGGTTCTAGGCGTGAATGATGATTTTATGTATTTTGACAGTCTGATGGGTGTATTTTTCCTATCAAAGTTATTCCTCAATGTTCAACGGTCACATGGCTTCTTTTGGTTAGTCAGGGGATGGTGGGAAAATGCTTTAACTTATCATTTTTTTTCTTTTTGCGCAAAAACACAAATTTGGTCCTGTAGCCCCGCTCAAATCTGATTGGTTCTTTTGGTGCTTACATGGCTTCTTTTAATTAGATGGGGCATGGTGGGTTTGTTTTTGAACTTGTCTCTTTTGGCTACTTCAGAAAAAGGTTTGAACTTGACCCGCAGCCTCGCCAGGCTATGATTAAAGCAATTTTTAGGTGGCAAGGAAAATGTCTTGCTTTGACCTTGTAGTAGGACATGTGGAAAAGACTAATGGCAGAGATGTGGGCCTTCGGCGGTAAGTTGGATGTTTTTCCCTTTTGGAAAAATGGAGTAAAATTCTAAAGTGGAAGCACGCCCCCGCCAATATATTTTTGAATCCTTAAGGTTTTTTGAAGGTGCGCCGCAATGACACGTGGCAAGCCTACGCTCATCCAATGTCTCAACTTTTGGGGAGCATCTCAAGATGTGTCATTGTGACATGTAGTAGTTTGAAAGGTCAAAGGGGTGAGGAAGTGGACCATCGGAGGAAGCTTGTAATTTTTTCCTCTTGTCCTCAAAATAATTAAAATCTCAAAATGATGCGCGAGCCCGACAAGAGGAAGGTCAAAATTTGCATTGAAAATTTCAAAAGGCAGGGAGGTGGGACATCGAGGAAAACTTGGATTTTTTCCCCTTGATATTCAAATGACTAAAATAATCAAAATGACCCATGGGCCCGATAGAGAAAATTTAAAACTTGCTCCAGTCAACGGTGGAGGTGCTGACCTTTGGAGGAAAATTGGAAATTTTTTCTTTTTAAGGAAAAAGAGTTAAAAGTTAAAAAGGAAGCATGGTTCCTGATGGGACCCACAATGGGACATGTGTCATACCCATTTTTCAAGGGTGGAGCTATGGGGAAAACTTGGAAAATTTTCCCTTTCCCAAAAAAGAGTTGAAATAGCTAAATTTGGTCGTAGTTCCTTTGGGACCCACCTTAGGACACATGTCAGGCTCATTTCTCAAGGGCGGAGGCGCAGAAAAAAATGTGAAAATTTGACAATTTTTTTCAAAATATGTAAAAGGAAAAAAGGAACCCATAGGCCCACTCTAGAATTGGATCTCCCATGTGGATGGTCCAAATTCAAAGTAGAAAATTGACGGAAGTTGTGCATCTGTATCTGATTTTTCCTCCATTTTTACTCTAGAGCCTCTGGGGATGTGTATTCTTATGATTTTTTATCATTTCTTGGAGTCTACTGCATGCCTAATGAAGAGGAACATTAATCTGGAGGCATGGATTAGTGGGGAAGGTCTGTAAATGTCTCTCACCATTAATATGCAATTTTACTGTCAGATTGGGCTGGATTTTTCTTTCCTAGACACACGAAAAACCTGTTGATATATGGGTTTGGTGAGACAATTCTGGGGACATTTTCTACCATTAAGGTGAGATCTGACCTTTAAGCTTGATCTGATCTCCCATTTCTTCTTCCCGAGCACGCAAAGAACCAGATTGGATAGAATAGGGGTGGAAGTGGTTGGCGAGTAAAGGGAAAAGTGATCTACCAGAGGAAGAATTTGAATGCGGGATATTTTTGAAGAGATCTGCCCCCCTGAGCACCTAGCGAATTTTTATAAATTTGATTATGGGAATCACGATCGTGATCATGGAAAGCACTGGTGGCACTCAATGTTTTGATTTTGCGGGGACAAGGATCTATTGAAAATGTTATAAATGACACAAATTTATCTTGTAAATGGTTGGAGTGTCAGGGGTCGGGACTGATTTTTCTAATAGAAAAAAGCTTGATAGAGCCCATCCTTTTTGAAGCTATTTTGAGAAGACTATATATCTCTTTTGTATTGAATTTGATTATGTGAAGGTGGTTGTGAGTGTACAACCATTGACAAGCTCTGAGATTGTTCTATAAACTTTCCCTTGCTGATAAATTTAATCAAAATCGAGTTATTCTGTGTTGATCTTGAAAAAAATGTGTTTGTTTTATCTTTGATTGTATGCAAATAGATTTTCTTATTCCCGTTGCAATATTGTATTAAAATATGTTCCAATCACAGGTCTCAATCCTTGTGACATTTTAGTGGCATATGCAATCTCTTTCCTCAGAAGAGCCTTCATCTGGGAGTGAAATAAATGATTGAAAATCACTTTTCTTTCATTTGTTTCATAGAGATTGTTTGTAAGCCTTTGAGTGTACCTCAGGCATGATTTGGTTCAGATATTGATTATTTTTTGGGTCTTCCAACTCAAACCTTCAATTTATAGTCTCAAAAATTGTATGAAAAAGTGCTAATCGGGGCCTCCATTGAAGCACATATTCTGGTTAAAGAAACATTTTAGCTGTTATGTGGCATTCTATTGGTTTAGTCTTCCATTTGTAAAAGTTCTCAAGGATCCAGTGAATCAAGTTCATCTTGCCTCACCTCCCACCAAAATTCATTTAAAACAACTAATCATACCCATACTACCCTTGTTTGTCCTATGTGTGCACAAATGCATAATTTCCATTACCAAAGAATGCAGAAACAATCAGGATTCCAAATGTCTTTAGTAGCCTGAACCTTGCCTAGAAAATATCTCCACTATCTAGAGTGACAACTCGTGAGAGTTATATTTTGTAGCATTGATCATATTTTCTTCAAGGTCTCCTTAACAACTTCATTAGGAAGGATATCTCCATCTCCTCCACAAACAATAGGCTACAAAATGGTTATCTTACCTTGGTTGAAAGGCACAACCTAAAATAGTGAGGATAGATCAAATCATCTTAATGTGCTACCCACTCCTTTTCAAAGCCTGATTGCTAAAAAGTCAGATAGATTGTTTCCCCAGCTACAAAATGACATACATAATCATTTATCTACCTCTGAGCATCCTGTCAAATCCATGATGCTACTCAGCCTTTGAAGGAGATTAAATTTTGGTAATAAGACCTTTGAAAATCCTTGTCCCCCAAACATACTTAGTCGTTTGTGTTCATTTTTAATTAAGAGAGTTTATAGAGATGAGTAAAGAGAAAACATCAATTCTTATAATGTTACATAACCAATAGTTTTCACATTTTCAAAGAGAAAGAGATAGGAAGAGAGAGATAATCTTTAACTTTCAATGTCATACCTAATTTTTTCTACAATTTTTTCTTAGAGTGATAAAGGAGAGAGAGAGATGTTATAATATTTTTATTTAATTTTCACATTCATATATTTAATAATACTATTCACATTCATAGGTCATTTATATGAAACTGAGATTCTTTACAAAACAAAAAAAATTTCTATTCTAAATGGAATGGCTAGATGGTAAAAAGGGTGACTAAAGATAAAAACTAAAATACTACTTAAAGAACCAAACAAAGCTACAAAATATCCTCAGAAAAGTGGTGGTCCATATCTTAAACAAGAGAATGACTCTTTTGATCTCTAGTGCTATAAACCAATAATATTAGGGAATTAAGAATGACAAGTTAATATTTACAATGCACATTTTTTATGTGTAACTTTAGGGTGAAATTTCGTAGTTTAAAATATTTAATATACTGGAAATTAGTTCATTTGTCCACAAAATGGCATTGTAAAATGTGCATATAGGTGACCATCAAAAGTTTGGATACTTAAAAACCTTTTCCCATATATACCAATATCACCTGACGAAATTAACATACAACTCACATAACTCATTTTGTGAGCGTTTTTTAATAGGGAAAATTTGTGTTTTATCAGTTTATGTCTACACCTAGTAGGCTAAGTAGGTACAAAAACGAGAATACAAATCATGTTATCTAACTATCAAAATGAATACAAACTGCATCTCTCCATTGTATGTATAAGAATGAAGGGATATGAGGTCATAAACCGTGTTTTTTTATTTGTGGTTTAGTTTTATGGGGAAATTATGAATTGAATTCATGACCATACAAGAATATGCCACCTTTATCTGAATCTTTCTTACTATGAGATAATTCATAATAAAATCACTCCAGATCATGAAGCAGACATTAATTTATGTTAAATCACATGTCTCCACGTCTCAGGTAATGTTATCAAGTTGGAAAAGGCTATACTCTAGGGGTAAATATTTATACATACCATAAAAATATATATCAATATTTTATTCATTTAATTAAAACACTTTAATTTATAATGAAAACATTATATTGAATAAAAACTAGAGACGGAAAGGAATAATTACATACATGTCTATAATGAGGTAGATAAGTAGAGTTGTATAGATAGCTTATGAGTTTCCAAAACATATTGTCAAACAATTTTTGTGCATTATAAAGCCTTCCCATTTGGAATTCACGTTTTTTGAGTCTAACTTTACACCCTCTAGTAGTATTTTCTTACAATCTCCAAATCATGTTTAGCAGACACATTTTTTGCATATCTTAAAATCCAATGTTGTCCCTACGGATCTCTCTCTCTCCTTTTTTAAAAATTATTTTGTGTTTTTTTTTAATTAGTGGTAAAAGAGGGTTAAGGAGACCCTACCCTGTACAAAAGGTGGAGAAAAAGATATGAAATTGAGGAACCAAACAAACCAGCCTCTACTAGTGGCGTCAAAGATAAAAAAACAACAAAAAACTACCAAAAGTAAAACCATAAACTATCTCAACTAATTGGCCCCTTCCCTTTGGATCTTATATGCATCTTTGGGGGGGAGATAGTCATTTGAATTTTCTTACACACAACTTTTAAATCCCCTTTTATCTTTGTATGTACATTTTAATTGTTTTTGGATTGGAATAAGTTCTTCAATGTGCTCTTTATTTTTAAGTGATTTAAAAGAATCTGAGTTAGGTTCACTATCTAGGACATCATTCACCACTAGGTGACTACGATTAAATTTCATCCACCATGAGATTCTTCCTTTAGCATCTTTTCAAACCTCATGACAATCTGATGATAAATGGCTAAGAGAAAATCATATAAGGCATCTAAAGGGAAACCCTTCATAAGCTAAATTTTGAGTCCACGTTCTATCTTCAACTTTCAGATCAATAGTTGTAGGGAAATCAAATGAAGTATCCATAGAAAAAAATATGCAAACATTGTGTGTTCCAAACCATGATTTTTTGGATCAATAGGTAAACATTTCCTTAAGGCATTTCAAATAGCAGTTAAGCATATTTATGACCAAAATTTAAGGGGAAAGTATGGATGATGAATCATTACCGATTTAACTTGGAAAGTATCTGATACTGGGTTTAATAAAGGAAACCATGGTTTCATTAAAAATAAGTGGGAATCAAAATCCAAAATTTTTCCAAAAAGAACATCCCTATCGAAAGGGTTTGAAAAAAAAAAATGAAAAAATCAGGAGAACTGGGAAATATATCCAACCTACATTCTATGAGAGGGCCCCAATGACTCGAAATCCAAGTATGTAGTGTAGGAAGACCTAGAAAAAAGTTGGTAAATCTACAAATTAGTCCATTCCTCTTGAAAGATGATTCAAATTAGATCACCTCATCACAAAAACTAATAGATGGGGAAGATTTGGAATAATCCATAGGATTATTATGCTCCAATAAGCCCCTGATCTTATTACTATCCCCCTCAATCACGTCCTTGAAAGATAAATGAAAAGAGGGTTTATAAGTCTACTTCCTTGGCCCACAACATAGGCCAACAATCATCCCAATAAACCATGTCATACACTGCCAATATTTCTCAAACTGGAGCACCAAAATCATGATTAGGAGCATCTTATCTCTGATCCAACTACCCTGTATTCTCATTCTACTATTGAGAAGAGCTTCCATGAACTGTTTGATAAATTTTTTTGGTTAAAACCCCAAATATATCCTCAGAAATCTAAGAACCTGAAGTGTGTCTAAGAACTTTTGGTCTCCCCCTGCCACCCAAACTCTAACATTATATCCCATTGTTGACTAGGGTATATTCCCCATCAATCATACCATGGTGAGTAGGGGAAAGGGGAGGGGTGTTTCCATTAAAAACCATGTCTACAAACATGTCCTTCTGCTCACACAATCCACAACTAATTTTGAAGTTACCCGCATCATTAATAGAAAAATTAGGGAGGAGTATAGGATCCTCCCCCACAAATCCATGAATTCCAGCATCTCCTTGACTCCTAAAAAATCTAAGGGAACTGAAATCATTAGGGTTAAACATGATTAAATTTCTCCTAGTGTTTCTTCAAACATTGCAAGGTTCCACATTTTTCATGCATTTCTCCTATCTCACCAACCAACAAAGAATCTAACACAACCTTTTCCTTTCTCCATTATTTGTTGGTGTATTTCCAAAAAATTGTTTCCAAGTTTTCAATGTGTCTCACACACCCATTTTATGCACAACTTGTAATCTTTTCTGGCCAACGAGGGCATGTTTTCTCAAGGAATTTTCCCACATAGTCCACATGAAAAACGCATGTTTCCATAACTATATACATTGCTAAACACACTTACAATATAAATACACATGTTAAAAAATTCCTTCCTTCCTAATGTCATTGTGTATGTCCACACCCTACTCCAAATATACTATTTGGATGTCTAACACTAGTTGGCCTTGAGAAAGAAAATGGGAAATTTCAAGATAAGTATGACTCCGTGAGTCCACATTTTGACATATTGTCAGAAATACAACTTGTATTCTCTAAGATTTCCTCCATTCAATGATCTAGTAAGAAAAGACAAGCAATGCACATGCCATTAACTGCTAGTTGTAAAAGGGATATCAGAGGTTTTGGAGGCTTGGTTCACACTTGTCAACACACTACGTGAGGTTCTAAGGAAATTTTATAAAAAAAACCCTTTCATGGATAGGTTGATAATTTCCTTGAAATGGTGATTTACAACCCCATTGGAGAATCAACACACCCCCTCAAAAATATTAAGTGGAAATAAATAATAATTAAATAAAGAGAGGGATTACATGGCTAAGGTTCACAACCACAAGCCGCATTTTTTCCAATATAGCTCCAGTTCTATTTTGAACACCCATATCTTGTTCCAAATCTCTTTTATTTTGTAACTCTAAAGATATCTTCGAAAAAGAGCTAGAGTCTGACCCTGCTCTAATATTTATGCTGCAAAATTCCCTATCCCTGCCGTAAGGATCTCATTTTCTTGTATACTTCTCCCTTATCCCTCCATGGTAGCAACTTTCATAATCAAAGAAAAGGGATAATAGAATAGCTAAAGCCAAAGATATTCTACCTTGATTACCATACTTTTATTTATTATTTATTTTAATTTATTTAACCATTTAACCCAAATGTATATATGTTTATTGTTATTATAAACATTCATGTACATATATACATATATCAGGGAAAATTTTAGTTATGAATATTTGTAATTCAGAAAATATTCTATATTTGAAAATGAAGAGACCATATCAGAATAGTTGCAGGTAATAGTCAAAATAATAACAAATGATATTCAGTTAATCTTCTTCAAGATTGATTACACATATATAGGAAATATACTCCCTAAATAATAGGAAGTAGTTTATAACAACTCACTAACTTACGTGAGTTGTTTCTAACACACTAACCAAATATAATTGTTATTGTTGTTTTATATAACAACTAATAACAATTTACTAACACATACTTACAACATAATAATTACTTCACGTAATTATTGTTTACTAATGGAGCACTAATTAAATATTTCCTAACATTCCCCCCCTTAGTGCGAACATGGGAAAAACCTACCTTTGTACTGCAACGTGCCGCTACGTAGCATGCTCATGATCTGGATGGTTTCAAGGACAATACCAACAACCTCTGGATGGTTTTCCAAGTGGTTAACCAACAACCACACAACAGATGGTTTTTGAGGACAGTACCAACAACCTCTGGATAGTATTTCTGGATAACTAACAACCATGATATCATGATGATGCAGTAGTATCAACAACTCTCATCACTATCTCACTGCAGGGAATAACATAGGAAATTCTACTGAAATCTGTTGCTCGTACATACATAGAAAAAATCTGACATACTGGAAATGGAACATTGGATCATGTTCCCCCCCTCAATGTGAAATTTCCACTTATTGAAAACAGGATCACTGCAAACTGAGGCACACCACACTGGAAGCACTAAAATCAAACTGCACACACACATGTCACCAAAGCTGATATGCGGCCCCATCATTGGCAACTGACGAGAGGTCGCTGAATGACCTCCAACCTCTGATGCCTCCTGCCTCCAGTGTCATGCTGCTAGTTCAGCCGGATGTGATCACTTGAAGCTCAAAATACCTTCAATAATTTGAATGTCCGTACAAGATCACGAAAATGCATCCAAAATTGAAATGCGGGCAAATTTTGCAGTTTTATTTTCCTTAACTTTGGAAGATTCTTGACACTTTTTACAATAGCATTGACCCTTTAATGAATTTTGACTCTACCACTTTTGACAACTTTCAAGTAATTGACAATAAGAAGACTTAACATAAAAATGATTCTAAACTCTTGACTCCTTTTATTTATTTTGACTCAAAGCTAACTTAAACAAACCTATTATACTTAACATAAAATATTTTCAATACAATAAACACTTTTACTAAAATAGAGAGGACTTCTTACAAACTTTTTACAATACTCTATCAACAATAAACCTTATATCACATGAGCCCAAAACTATGTAACTTTATATTAACAGAATGATTTGGTGAACAATCGACTGATCCGCCAGAGATTTTTATTCATCAATTGCATCTGGATCTTCACCCAACTATGAAAATTGAGCCCATTGAATTTTTCTAGACGGACTTCCATTGTGATATGGGGAACACAAATATAAGGACACTTTTGACGTTTGACAAGACAATAATAACTTGACAACATGATGACAACTTTGATTCTTTTGATTACTCCCGATAAAAATAATCCTAAAATCACCTATATGAAATACAACCTATTATTCACCTAAACATATTTTGACGATACAATGATGAAAAATAGATTAATAAACATGTAACAACATGCTCTTTTTGACATAGAATTATGACTTGACATTAATACTTTCATTTGCTAGACAAATGAAACACAGTATATTACTAGACATTAGACCAATGAGACACTTCACAATTTAGTTTGACAAGAGTGCACAATTTTCTCAATAATATAAAAGGACAAACCGTTCCATACCAAGATTTCAAACCCTTTCACTATAAATTTCTAGATAGACTCACATTACAGTTGTCATGACCTATCTCAGTTTCCTTTCGAAAATGGACGTATAATGTACTGATCAATATGCATTCGTATTGAAGGAAAGACAACGTACAACTGAATTAGAGGAAACTTATTTCTGAGTGATAAACGTCAAAGAATGTACAGATATAGACAAATCTGGCAGAGACCTGTACATGGCAGGGACTGTGAGTTTTCATGTTCCATCCACAACATCCAATGAATTAGACGCCAAGAGATTAGATTCAGATGCCAAACTGTCCTCAAAGTGGTAAGAACAGATCAAAATAGCTGCAGAGGTCAAATTGATAAGTGTCTATCCTCGAAGACCACAAATTCCATTAATTTGCATGCCCAATGAAAATAAAACTAAATCACAAATACTACAGGTCAGATTGAATCCTTGACAGCAAAATGATCATCGTGATAGTGTCGAGGTTACAAAGACGATCCACTGCATAATATTCATTGGCCGACCAAAGGAAATTCGGGAGTCACCACAACGAGATTGATCAGGATTTCTTTGCAAGAGGAGATATGCGAATGATATCAAACGGCCTGACAATCAATTTAAGCTTGTTTGAATTCAAAGGCAGACATGACAATTCAAGCCATAGACAATCTCCACTAAACGGCATATGCACAGATCCTAGTCATTATCACGGTCACTTCATCATAGAGCCGTAGCCTGCTCTAATACCAATTGAAGAGAGCATATCAGAATAGTTGCAGGTAATAGTCAAAATAATAATAACAAATGATATTCAGTTAATCTTCTTCAATAATTCCTTCAAGATTGATTACACATATATAGGAAATATACTCCCTAAATAATAGGAAGTAGTTTATAACAACTCACTAACTTACGTGAGTTGTTTCTAACACACTAACCAAATATAATTGTTATTGTTGTTTTATATAACAACTAATAACAATTTACTAACACATACTTACAACATAATAATTACTTCACGTAATTATTGTTTACTAATGGAGCACTAATTAAATATTTCCTAACAGAAAAATATGAAGAGATGAATTTTTCAAAGTAGGATAGTGTACCATTCCCCTAAATTTTATAGTATAAATATTTTTGGAGGTTGGCTTTGCCTATTGTTTAAAAATACTCCTATATAAACATAGGCAATTCGTCGGCTATTATACTACTAATTTACTAGTAAGATATAGTGCGAAGTATATGTTGTATATGTTGATTGAGAAACAGGGACGGAAGCCTGTGTAGATTTTATTGATCTCAACCAAGTAATCATTACAGTGAATAGGCTGCAATATTTATAGATATTGCACAGCCAAATACATCCGGAAGAATAAGTTACACAGGTGCAACCAAATGCCAGAATAGACAAGCTTCCAATAACATCCGGGAAGCAGGAAATGAATAGATACAAATATATTGTTGAAAACAATATAACAATATGCATACTGACAAATATGGTTGATTAACCATATAAAAATATAACTATTTAAAATTAATTAAATAATTAACCTATGCATAATTAAATAATAGGATAATAAAATTTATCCTAACATTCCCCCCCTTAATTGTGCATTGTCTGAAGAAATGAGGAGAGAAATACTCTGAACAACTCGAACTTGTCACGTGCAAGTGACTTTGTTAAAATATCTACTCGTTGTTCAGCGGTTGGACAAAACTAAAGCTGGATGTTGTGCTTCAACACATGTTCACGTATGAAATGAACCTGAACTTCAATGTGCTTTGTTCTCTCATGAAAAACTGGATTGCGAACAAGTTTTAGAACACCTTCATTGTCAACATTCATGGTGGTCGGTTTGTCTTGTGGTATTCCAAGTCCTTCTAGTATGCGATGTAGCCAAATTGCCTCACAGACAGCTTCTCCTGCAGAACGATACTCGGCTTCTGTAGAAGAGCGAGAAACAAAGTGTTGTTTCTTACTTCCCCATGATATTGGTCCAGATCCCATAAAGAATACAAATCCAAAAGTGGATTTTCTATCATCAATGTTACCTACATGATCTGAATCCGAATATCTAGTCAAGAAGAAGTTTTCGTTCTTCTTGTATTCTAGACCAAGATCCACTGATCCTTTGAGATATCTCAAAATGCGCTTCGCTGTTTTCCAATGACAAATTTTGGGTTCTTGCATGAACCTGGATAGATAGCTCACTGCAAAGCTAATATCTGGTCTAGTGTAGGTCAGGTAAATGAGACTCCCAATCAGCTGCCGATAGAGAGTAGCACTTACCTCAGGAGATGGATCTGAACGAGATAATTGTAATCTGTTCTCCATAGGTGTAGCAATTGGTGTGCAATCCATCATCCTAAACTTCTTGAGCGTTGTCTTGGTATATTTCATCTGAGAAACAAAGATGTGATTCTCTTTCTGCCATACTTCTAGTCCAAGACAGTAGTGCATAAGCCCGAGATCTGTTATGTCGAATGATCGCTTAAGATCTTTCTTCGTTTCATCAATCATCTTCACTGAACTGCTAGTGATGACTAGATCATCGACATAAACTACAACAATCACCATCTCCCCTCCTTGCTTTTTGAGGTAGAGATTGGGATCATATGGATTTCTGACGAATCCATGTTGTACGAGATGCTCATCAATCTTGATGTACCATGCCCGGGGTGCCTGTTTTAGGCCATACAGATATTTCCTGAGTCTGCATACCTTTTCTTCTTAACCAGGTACTACATATCCCTCAGGTTGAGTCATGTAGACTTCTTCTTGTAAATCTCCATTCAGGAAGGCACTTTTTACATCCATTTGGTGAACTTTCCATCCAAACTGTGTAGCTAGAGCAAAGATCATCCTGATCATTTTGATCTTAGCTGTGGGAGCAAATGTCTCCTCATAGTCAATGCCTTCTTTTTGTGCGTACCCCTTTGCTACAAGTCTTGCTTTGTGCTTGTCCACTGTCCCATCTGCTTTGTACTTAGTTTTGAATATCCATCTGCATCCAATGGGTTTCTTCCCTGGTGGAAGATCAACAAGCTGCCAAGTGTTATTCTTCATCACTGATTGATATTCAGAATCCATGGCATCTTTCCAAGCCTTTGACTGTAGGGCTTCCTAAACTGTAGAGGGCTCGTCTGATTCAATAAATCTACTCATCAAAGAAAATTTAACTTCTTCTCTTGCTTTACTGCGAGTCCGTGGTCCAGGGGTGGATGAATCCGGTGGAGAATCCAATCTTGCACCTCATAATGTACTTGTACACCATTTAGGCATATGTTGAACTATTCCAATGGGTTGTGGTTCTATCTGATCAACACCATCATCCCCATCATCACTTTCATATTCTGAGGGAACATTAGCTTCAACTTTTATAGTAGGTGAAAAATCTACATCTTGTGAGTCCGGAGGAGGAGTCTCTACTTCCTTCTTCTCGAAAAATTCAACATCTCTGCTTGTGTAGACTTTTCTGGTCTTAGGATCCATCAATCTATACCCAAGAGTCTCTTCACTGTATCCAATGAAGATGAGATTTTGTGACTTCATATCTAATTTCTTTCTATTCTGTTTGGGTATGTGCATGCTGGCTTTGCACCCAAATACTCTGAGGTGTGCAATGGATGGTTTCCTTTTTGACCATGCTTCTTGTGGTGTAATTCCATCAAGAGCAGTTGTGGGCACTTTGTTTAACAAATACACTGTTGTTTTTGCTTCTTCTACCCAAAATGTCTTTGCAAGTCTGGAATCATCGATCATGCATCGCACCATTTCCATGATAGTACGATTTCTTCTCTCGACAACACCATTTTGCTGCGATGTGTGTGGAGGAGGCATTTTTCGACGAATCCTGTGAGTTTGTAGATAGTCTCTGAACTTATCACTGGTGAATTCCCCCCCTCGATCTGAGTGGAGAGTTCTGATGTGACGACCAGTTTCTTTCTCAACTGCCACTTTGGACTTTTTGAATGTTTCAAAGGCTTCACTTTTCTTGCGAAGACAAAAAATCCACATTTTCCATGAATAGTCGTCAACACAGAGCATGAAGTACTGGAACCCAGAATGACTTGGCTGCATCGAACCGCAAAGATCGGTATGAACCAGGTCAAGTTTACCATGAGCTCGAAAAGTACTCTTTTGGAATGAAACTCTGTGTTGTTTTCCTGCTAAGCAGTGAGGACACTTGTCTGTATCCTTCTGAAGAGATGGTAGCCCATGTACCATATTACCCCGGTGAAGTGTTTCGAGATATTTGAAACTTACATGACCAAATCTCCGATGCCACAACTGAGCTAAGGTGGAGTTTTTAGCCATGAGTGCTTGATCATTTTTGTGAATAAAATCAAGTTGAAACATTCGTCCCACATTTGAGGCTTTTGCAATTATTTTCGAGCCTCTGGATTTATCTCGAATCAAACACATTTTCTTGTCGGATTAACTATCAAAGTCAATTTTCAGGTTGTGATCTAGGAGTTGACTGACCAAAAGAAGGTTCTTTGTCAACCCAGGGACATATAGAACATCTGATAGTCTGCATTTGCGTGAACCAAGGGGTAGAGAAATGTTTCCAATCCCCTGAACTGTATATGAAGAATCATCTCCCAACGAAACATGATTTTTCGATGGCGTGTCCCTCATTGAAATAAACCAGTCTCTGTGGCTGGTCATGTGTCGAGTGGCTCCCGAATCAACATACCAGACGTCACTAGATGACGTGGATGGTTCACTTGATCGAGCAGTGAACAAGAAGTCTTCATTGTCTGACTATTCTTGTTGCTCAGCAATATTACCTTGCTGGTGGGGTCTTCTTTTCTAGTTCCTCTTTTTCTGCCCGTGATAGATGTTTGATTGTCCCTTGTAAGTTTGTTGTTGTTGTGGTCCAGAATTGCTTGATGAACCTTTCTTATATGTGTTAAACCAACAATCTTGTAAGTCATGTCCTCTTTTGCAAATTGGACATTTCTTCTTCTGTTGATTGTCCCCATGATACTGATTCTGATGTGGGGAATTCTGATAGGATTTAGGTTTTCCTTTACCTTTTCCTTTCCATTTTTGATGTGAAGACAGTGCCTGCTCCTCTTCATCATCCTTGTTGTGCATTGCTTCCTCTTGTTGCAGTAGGTTTACTAGCTTGTCAAAACTAATTGTCGTATCTGACAAGTTTAGAGTTGTGACAAAAATTCGGTAAGAAGAAGGGAGAGCTCTCAGAACAATGGGAACGAGAGACTCATCTTTGACCTCTTCTCCTAGGGCTAGAAGTGAAGCCCTCAACTCTGCCACTCTTCTTAGGAAGGATTCAATTTTCTCATTCTATTTGAATTTCAATGTATGTAACTGACTCTGCAAATTGAGTATGACATTCTTGTTTTTGGCCTCATATATTGTGCTCAGCTTATCCCAAGCTTCTTTTGCTGATGTGGCATCTCGAATTTGGGCTTGCACATCGTCGGATACTCCAAACAAGATGATGAGTTTTGCTTTTTGATCTGCTCTATCAAATTGTTGTTGTTGTGTTGCATCAGTTGGTGATCTGGTTAGAGTACCAGTCACAACAGGCCAGATTTCTTCAAACTCAAGCTGTGTCTTGATTTTTGTCTTCCAAGCAGCATAGTTGCTTCCTCTGAGCAATTGTGAATCCGGAAGAAAAAATTTGGGGGCATTGGTACCCATTTTGTAGAGATCACTGACAGGGTTTGGCTCTTATCACTCCAGGTATTAGGTCTCCCAATCTATATACCGTCAGTCTGATATACCGAACCTTTCTATATACGCACCCTTCCGATATACCCGGCGGTACGTGGAAGAAGCTCGCCCTTTCTATATACCTGGCAGTACGTGAAAGAGGCGTTAACGTACATGAAAGAATTCGATACGTGGTACCAAGACAGTACTGATGGGGTCTATGCGATTATTGACACCGGCTCAAAGAAATATCCTCATACGCGCGCGTAACTTCGCTATATACTTAGATAATTTCTCAGTCTGGATTTATGTCTTGCAATCGTTCACAGACGGATGGGATGGTTCATAGTGTGTGCACTGTGATCTTATTACTCCCCGTTGATTTATAGGGACGATGCCCAGACGACGTTGTTGCAGCTAATTAGGCATTAAGTGCAGTAGTAGTCGAGATGGCTTTACCCATAAGCGCTTCCCAGAGGCACTGTATATACCGAACGCTGCGAATGAGATCTAGGATCTCGTGAGTGTTACAGAACCAATTTTACTGTTTTTTATTACAATTCTGCCAGTTTCTGAGCAGTTACAAAGTTTTGCAGTTGAATATGGCAACCTACAAATTAGTACAATATATAATACAATTTGAATGACAGGCAAAAAAATTCAGTTTCGGGGTCCTGGTGGCCTCCTGAGCCCAAAATGCTAAAAATTGCAAAAAAATAGCTGAAAATGCAATTTTTAGATGGGTCTCCTTTTGCAAAAAATGTCTGGAATGATAAAACAGACCAGATGGGAGAAATTTTTTTTTACCCTAAACTAGGGATTTCTCCGCTAAATTTAGTTACTTGAAACTAAATTCAAAAAAGCCTGCTAAATTTAGCAGTTCCGCCAGAAATTCCGCCAGATGCAAAAGGAGAGTTTTTGAGTATTTTTGGTGGGATTTGATCCTCAAACCTCTCACTCCCAAGGCGCATGCACTAACCAACTTGCCCACTTGGGGTGCTTGGACTATGGAAGGAAGCAATTTGTATTTATTGACAAATAAATTGACTTACCTCTTGGAAAATGGATGCCACGTGGCGCATGCTGGTGAAGGGATGTTTTTAGGGTTGTATTTGCCCAAAAAATGGATCTGAAGCATTTTCTCCTTGTTCAGGCCACATTTTCTTGCTCAGGCCGCATTTTCTCCTTCCTTTGGCCACGTGTTTTAGTGTTTGGGAGCGTTTTTCCTTCGTGGGCCACATTTTTTCCCTTTGGCCGTTGTTTTTATTGCTTGGGCACGTTTTTTATTGTGTTTGCTTGCTGTTTGCTTGCTTGGGCGCATTTTTTGCTGTTGTAGATAACAAAATAACCCTGCATTTGTTTGTGCAAGTCACTGGAGACAGCAAATGGCGCGTGCGTGAGGAGAAGGGCGTTTTTTAGCTCCAAAAAACCATTTTTTCTTATGCAGGCCGCATTTTGTTCCTTGGGCGCATTTTCCGTTGCTGTTTGCTCAAAAGAAAACGTTTTTTACCTTGTACAGGCCGCGCATGGGCGCATTTTCTCAAAAAAAAAAAAAAATTTATCTCCTCTGGCCGCGTTTTTTATCATGCCATGCATTGTACAGGCTGCATTTTCTTCTTTGACTGTATATTTTTTGTGCAGGTCCAGCGTGGGCACCTCCTTTTTTTTTATTATTCTTTTGCTCTGTTTGATTCACTGTAGGTGCACAGACAGACCTCCAGAACAAGCAAAACAACCTCCACATACAGTAGATAAAAAACCTTTATTGGAAAAAAATATTATCTCCAATACCTGTAGCTAATTTTGCCTGGTGCTGAGTGCACCAGTGCAAACAAAATTTGCCTTGCAAGTACCTGGAAGGAATAGGCGGATGTGGGGGAGGCAGGGATGGGGCTGGGAGTTTGCATGAGGCTGCACAGGCTCTCAAATGCTGCAAACACATCACCAATCTCCTCTCTCTCTGCTTCTCTCTCTTCCACACCTTCACAGGGCCAGAATTTTGCTCTGGTACCAAATGTTGATTGAGAAATAGGTACGGAATCCTGTGTAGATTTTATTGCCTCAACCAAGTAACCATTACAGTGAATAGGCTGCAATATTTATAGATATTGCACAGCCAAATACATCCGGAAGAATAAGTTGCACAGGTGCAACCAAATGCCAGAATAAACAAGCTTCTAATAACATCCGGGAAGCAGGAAATGAATAGATACAAATATATTGTTGAAAACAATATAACAATATGCATACTGAAAAATATGGTTGATTAACCATATAACAATATAACTATTTAAAATTAATTAAATAATTAACCTATGCATAATTAAATAATAAGATAATAAAATTTATCCTAACGGTATATATTTACCCCCCAGGTAAATATAGATAAACACAAGCAAATCGGGTTTCAGAGGCAGAGAAACATGGTGCAGAAGCATGTCGGAGGGGCGGATAAACCCGATAGCAAAGAACATGTCGCAAGGGTTGGAAAACCTAACATAGAGGGAAATCGGGTTTCGGGGGCGGATAAACCCGATGCCAAAGAACATGTCGAAAGGCTTGGAAAACCCGACGCCAAAGAACATGTCGCAAGGGTTGGAAAACCTGACATAGAGGGAAATTGGGTTTCGGAGACGGAGAAACACGTCAGGAAAAGACGGATCGAAAGCATGTTGAGCCATCCTCCAAGACCGATGCAAATGCACAAGGGAATCCCGAACCCGACAGGCACAAAATCCCGACGCGGAAATGGACAGTTCGCCATGTTTCGAGTTTGTTGAGTTTTTACCTACCGCCATGGTTTGTGGAAGTTCGGTGTAGTTTTGGAAGTGGTTGGGGAAGCTTCGAATTCTTCTCTTCTCCCTCATTTTCCTCATATAAATGGCTGGGAGAGGCTCTAAAAAATGGTTGGACATTTTCGTTTTACATCCTCCCTCCTCTCCTGCTTGCAAGAGAATTTTTGGAGCCTTCAAACCTCCCATATGGACTGTAATGCCATTTTTTGCCTCTTGGCCACTGCAATGTATTGAATCGATCCTTGAGTGATATATATATGTCTGTGATTGATTCTAAACCCTCTCATGTATTTATTGCTATCATTTTTGATCTCTTATTGCAGTTTGGTTACCTGTGCATGGTGTTGTATTGCATTTTTGTGGTCTGTGTTAATTTTTTGCAAAACGGGTGTCCAACATTCCTCGGTGCATCACCTCCGTAGTTTAGGTTTTATTTTTATGCATTCTCTACCCTGTCTCCTTGGCAAGTTAGATTAGGTTTTTGGGTAAATCCTCTGCATTTATTCGTGCATCTGAACAAAGGAATAGGAGCCGGCCTTCATCCGGAGAGCTTTTCTGATTTCGCAAGGTCCCACACTTGAGAAAAGCTCCATGTTGTGCAATCGCACTGAGATTCTCAACCCATCATGTTGCAGAGTCCCAGGGGTGCAGAGTTTCGACACCAATAGTTTTGGCACACCCGGTGGGACCAAGAGGTCATTCCATAAAAATTTGAAGGAGTTTTCACAAAATTTGGCTCAAAGAATTGCAGTGTTAAAATTTTAGATTTTTGCTCCTTCCGGGCTGAACTCCAAAATCATTTTTTAAGGGCTTAAATTGCTCGAAACAGGCCAAAATTTCACCAGTTGGTAGATCTGAGGGGAATATTCAAAAGGGTACCCTTAGTTTTTTAATATTTTGATTTCCAAAATTTCAGGTTTTTAGTGTTTTCGGGTTTTCGGGGTCCGAGAGCATCAAAGCAGCATTTCGGGTTTTGAAAGATGTTGGACATGTTCCAAGTTCTGACACATAGCAATTCGGGTTTTGTGAGTTACATCGCATGATCTGAGTTCCGCCTGTACTTTTCGGGGATCCGCAGCTACACAACAAGGGCCGAATTCTGGATTGAAGATTGTCTCCTCTGGGTCGTTCAATTTTTTAAATTATATTTTCAATACTATCAAGTTTGGTGTGTAACTTGGCAAAATCCAGCCTTTTAGAGGCTTGTTCTCTAACACATCTATCGACTCCGAAGGGATAGAGTTCAGTGGTGTAGCAGCACAAGTTGCCAAGGCACATGAGAAGAATTCGAACCAGGTCTAATACTTGAGAAGAAGGGCTATTTTTCCACTTGCAACTTTCACCAGGCAGAGGAAGGAGAGGAAGAAGACCACAAAGATCACCATCCCCACCTAACAGGACTTTTTCTACACCTCCACCTGGTAGACCTTTTCTCGCATCAACCAGGGTTCTTAGGCCAATCATAATGGCAAATCTACTACTGAATCCCTTTTTCAATTTCACGGGCAGTAGTCCACTTGCCCTAAATGCTCAGAATCAAATTCCAGTTGTAGTGTTAAAGAATATACCCTATTTCACAGGAGAAAATCATACTACTCCTATTGATCACATCCAGGATATTGCTAATGCATGTGCAATCCATGAAATAAATGAAATGGATGTTGCAGTCAAGTTGTTGGCTTCATCTTTCAAAGGTAAGGCCTTACAACGGTTTAGGAGCCTTACAGCAGGGTCCATTACGAATTGGAACCAACTTTGTTCAACTATTTACAACCAGTTCGGGGAGAGGGCGGACAATTTATCTTTATTGGAACAGCTGACAACAATCAAAAGGGCTCCTAATGAACAAATGACAGATTTCAACTTCAGGTTCCAACGGACATGGGACAGGATTCCAATAGCCGTTAGACCAACCGCCGAAGGAGCATTCCTTTATTTCTTAAAGGCTATAAATTCAGACATAGCCATGATGATCCAATCAATGGGAGGGACAACGCTACCAGGGGCCTACGACACAGTGATCAGAGCAGAGAACTGTTTGATCCAAGCTGGCAAGCTTACACCAAGGCCGCCAATGCCTCTCTATCCAGAGATGGGAAATCCTACAACCAGTCAAGCACCAGAGTTGAATCCCATTCCAACTCCTAGAAATCAAAGCAATAATGAGGCATCCACATCTTCAAATACTTCAAAGGAATTGCAAGAGGTCATGAAACAGCTACAGAACCTTGGAAATGAGCTAGTGACTATCAAAAGACAGCAAGCTCAAAGTGCTAGACCATATCAGCCTCAAGCACAGTACCAATCTAGGCCCTCATACCAACATAATAGACCACCACTAGCTCAGGCCGTAAATCAAAACCAAAACCAAGGACAACCTCAAGCTGTCAGGCCATTTCGACTGTATGATCCAAATGCAACGACATGCTCAAGAGCCTTGGTTCCAACACAAAACAACATGGCACAAGAGTACAACTGGTGTTACCCTTGCAATCTACCCCACAATCAGTCAGCATGTTTCAATGGTGCACTGAATCAGGTCTTGATGGTGCAAACCATTGGTGTGCCTCAAGAACCAAGCCAAGAAGGGAACCAACAGCAAGAAACGCAACAAGAAGGACCTCTAACAGAAACCACATTGGCCAATTGGGAAACAGAAGACTTCTGTGGAGTTAACCAACAGCCTTTTCAGGGCATGGCTGCCAACACACGGTCAAAGAAGAGAAGCATAGAAGAGGGACAACTGTCTAATCCAGTTGTCTCTCAACCCGCTCTTACACAACAAGGGGTCAGTAGACCAAGCATAGATCCAAATGTACAAAATCAGCCTAAGGTACCTGTTGTAGTAACACACGCACTTGTTCAAGCTCCAAAAAAGGTTGCACCAAGTAAGGGACAGCAAAAGGACAATTCATCCCTCTTCAACATCATCTATCAAATGAAGAAGACACATGTGAACATTTCCATGTGGGAATCACTGGCGATCCCAGGGCAACGAGATTTATTGCAAGCTGCAATGGCTAATTGGTCTACCAAAAATGTATCAAGCCAAGGACATGAGAAAGTTCTCACTAATGTAGTGCAACATGATGGGGGCCAGACAAGAAAAATTTTGAATCCTCCACCATTCTATGTTTCGTTGATTGTTGGAAACCACTTGGTACACAACTGCATGATAGACTTAGGGGCAAGTAGTTCAGTGATGCCGAAGCAAATAGCGGATCAACTGGGTCTGAGGTATGAGCCAGTGCTAAAAGGAGTAGTGCAACTAGATGGAACGGCAGTGGGAACAGTTGCGGTCATCAAGGGGTTAGGCCTAACACTACATTCATGTCCTAATGTTACAGTTTTGCAAGATGTGTCTGTAATTGACCTCCCGCCACTCTTTGCGTTGTGTTTATCAAGAGACTTCACTGCCAAGATCGGTGGATATTTATCTGCAGATTGGTCACACATGATTTTCAGGACAAGGTATGGGGCCAAAGCAACAATCAAGTCAGAGCCAATTGCCAATTTCCATATTGAGCCTCATGTACTAGGTCCTATCAATGCAAATTGCGCAGCTTTTGATCAGGAGGAGTGTTCAAGTGATCTAGAAGCAGGTACTAAGGTCGAGGGAATTCCTGATTTGACTTTGGATGAATGGGCAAACAAGTGTCATGAATTTGACCCATATAAGGAAATTGAAGAATCTGAAATGGGTGTGTATTGCATACACGAAGAAAATCCACCCATTCCTGACATCCTTTAGCCTAAACAAAAGGATGAAAACAATGAGGTATGGAAATTATTTTTCGATGGATCAAGGAGTAGGCAAGGTGCTGGAGGTGGTGCAGTATTGATTTCATCACAAGACATCAAATATTATTCAACTTTTCGTTTCCAGTTTTCTTGTTCAAACAACGTAGCTGAATACGAGGCATTGATTCATGGACTTCATTGGGCCAGGAAAAGGGGCATAAAGAACTTGCAGGTGTTTGGGGATAGCGAGCTAATCGTCAACCAAGTCAGGGGACAACATGCTACAAAGAACGACTTGCTGAAGAGCTACAAGAACAGGGCATGGGACCTCATTGAGGATTTCGAAGATTTCAACATTGTGTCCATACCCAAGAAGAAAAATGAAGCCGCAGATAGGCTCGCAATAGTTGGAGCAACATTTGATGTGGTTGACAACATCAGAAGTGAAAAAACACAGCCACATATCCATGTGATTGTGAGGCCAACAGTTCTAGATAATAACACAAGTTGGCAAGTGTTTGAGAACGATCAACAGATCGTCAATTTTTTACAAGAATAAGCTGAATTCTCAGCTAGAAATCAGGATAGGCTAGAGCAGCAGTATAGGGATCAAGTAGTGCAGCTACGGACAAACAAGCTTCCTAAGAGTTTAGTAACGTTGGAGTCTATCTTCAACCCTAATGACCAGTTTCGTAAGGAAAAGGCTAACATACAGGTCAAGAGAGAAGATTCAGAGCCAATTCTGGTTGGGGAAGGCAAAACACTTCAAATTGGTAAAGTGGCCACTGAGCAGGAGAAATCAGATTTGACACAGCTTTGCCAAGAATTTCCAGATGTCTTCACTTGGAGCAATGAATACTTGAGAGGATTCAATCCGAAGTTGGCACAACATACAATAGAATTGGATCCAGATGCTAATCCCATCAGGCAGAAGCAGAGACCATTCAACCCTCACATTGAGCCTCTAATGAAGAAAGAGCTTAACAAGCTAATAGAGGCAAGCATTATATTCCCGATCAAGCACTCAAGTTGGGTTGCAAACTTGGTTCCGGTCAGGAAGAAAAGCAGAGAAATCAGGTTGTGTGTAGATTTCCGAGACCTCAACAGGGCATCTCTCAAAGATCATTACCCACTTCCTTCAATGGAACACATATTGCAAGTAGTATCCGGTTCAGAGAGATTCTCTCTCCTAGATGGCTACTCAGGGTATAATCAGGTGATGGTGAAAGAAGATGACCAATTCAAGACAGATTTCACCACCAAATGGGGGACCTATGCCTATAAAAAGATGCCATTTGGGCTATCAAATGCTGGGGCAACCTTCCAAAGGGAAATGGATATGGCATTTAAGGGATTGATCAATAAAATAGTTCTGATATATCTTGATGACATCACTGTATTCTCAAAAAATGCATCGGATCACCTCTTACATTTGAGGCAAGTATTTCAGAGATGTAGAAGATTTGGGGTATCATTGAATCCCAAAAAATGCATATTTTTGGCTCACGAGGGAAAAATTCTAGGCCATACTGTTTCAAAGGAAGGATTGATGATTGACCCAGAAAGAGTTGAAGCAATTCAAGCATTTCCATTGCCAAGTCATAAGAAGGCTCTTCAAAGCTTCTTAGGAAGGATCAATTTCATCCGCAGGTTTGTTCCAAATTTTGCTGCTCTTGTGAAGCCAATAACGTTAATGTTAAAGAAGAGTATGGCATTTAAGTGGACATCTGAAGGGAAGGCAAGTTTTGAGGAAATAAAAGAGGCTATATCTCAAGCCCTAACTCTCGTCAACCCGGACTTCTCCAGGGATTTCATGTTATATGCCTTCGGTGGTGGAGACACAATTTCTGCAATCCTAGTACAACAGAACAAAGGAGGATTAGAACAACCAGTTGCTTTCTTCAGTCAAGGCTTGGAGGAATATGAAACTAGGTACTCTTTCATTGAAAAGCATGTCCTTGCAGTGATCAGGAGCTTAAAGAAATTCAAGCACCTAGTCTCAAACAACAAGATCCAATTGTTGGTCTCTCATGCGGGAGTCAAGGACTTCCTTCTTAATAAGAATTTGAATGAGAAATGTGTAGGATGGATCACTCGTGTCATGGAATATGACATCGAGATCAGGGTCACAAAACTAGTACGTGGAAAGGGACTATGTGAGCAGCTAGCCTTGATTCAACAAGTTGAAGCAGGTAATGAAAAAGAAGCTCTCTTGGTGCTACAGGATGGTCAAGAATAGGAAAATGATGATGTGCCTACTCCTTGTTGGACTCAGAGTATGATAAACTGTCTACAGACAGGCCTATGCCCTCCAAAAATGAGCAAAGCAAAGAGGAGATACTTTAGATTACAAGCCATTCCATATGTGCTTGTTGATGGTGTTTTGTTCAAGAAAGACATCAATGGAGTTCTATTGAGGTGCATTGGGACTGGTCAAGTTGAGAGGGTGTTACGATATTTTCACGATGGAGATTCTGGAGGACATTTTTCCCCACGAGTAACATCTCTCAAGATAATGAAGGAAGGATATTATTGGCCCACAGTGTTCAGTGACTGCTATACATGGATAAGAAAGTGCAAGAAATGTGCACTCTTCACAGGCAAAGAAAGACTAGCAGCACTTCCATTGCACCCAATTTTGGTTGACCAACCATTTATGCAATGGGGATTGGACTTCATCGGGGTCATCAATCCAAACTCAAGCCAAGGCCACAAGTGGATTCTCATGGCAACGGACTATTTCACCAAGTGGACTGAAGCAGTAGTGCTCAAAGAGGCAAACGAGTCTAATATACTAGAGTTTTATGAAGGAATAGTAACCAGGTTCGGTGTGCCGGCCACTATCATATCAGATAATGCATTGGCATTCATAGGTTCCAGGATTACAGAATGGGCTATCAAGAATGAAATCTATTTGAGCACCTCTTCAAATTATTACCCACAGGGTAATGGACAGGCAGAGTCCACGAACAAAAATTTGCTGAGAATCATCAGGAGGACTCTGGATGAAAATCAAAGAACATGGCATACCAAGCTAAAATCAGCACTATGGGCTGATAGAATAACACCAAAGAGATCTACAGGAAATTCCCCTTACAAGTTGGTCTATGGAAAAGAGGCAGTATTGCCTATATCATTAGAACTGCCTGCATTAGAGTTCATGAAGCAGTTGGAGTTGGCTGAGTTCGAACCAATGGAGGCTACATATGCAGATTTGATGGAATTGGAAGAAATTAGAGAACATGCAGTTCAAACGATTGAGAAAGATCAGGCCTTAGTGAAAAGATGGTTTGATAAGAAAGCAAGAGCAAGGACCTTCTCGGAAGGGGACTTAGTTCTGAAATGGGATGTAGATCAGGCAAAACCAGGAAAGCATTCCAAGTTTGACGCCATTTGGAGTGGCCTCTACATGGTCATGGAATGTAAGAATAGCTATGCCTTCCAATTGTCTACATTGGACAGAGAAGAACTCCCGATTCCGGTCAACGGAATCTATCTTAAACATTGTTCCTGAAAAGAGAAAAGTTCTACCCTTGTAAATATTAGCCTAGATTTCATTTCCTCTAAGTGCGTATGCACATTGTCTTGTTGTAGTTAGGTTTCAGTTTCCCTAAGTCCTTTGGCACAGGTTTTTTTGCTCCTGGGTTGGTTTTCTACAGTTCAGCGTGCTCTCAGATATCAGGTCGGTTTCAGGTTATTGCTTATGACTCCATGCCCAATGGATCGCTAAAATGCCATTGATCTTCTACCTAGCAGGCAGGTAACCCCGTGAGTCACCAAATTGTTGTATATATTTACCCCCCCGTGTAAATATAGATAAACACAAGCAAATCAGGTTTCGGAGGTAGAGAAACATGGCGTAGAAGCATGTTAGAGGGGCGGATAAACCCGATAGCAAAGAACATGTCGCAAGGGTTGGAAAACCCGACATAGAGGGAAATCTTGTTTCGGGGGTGGATAAACCCGACGCTAAAGAACATGTCGCAAGGGTTGGAAAACCCGACGCCAAAGAACATGTCGCAAGGGTTGGAAAACCCGACATAGAGGGAAATAGGGTTTCGGAGGCAGAGAAACACATCAGGAAAACACGGATCGAAAGCATGTCGATCCATCATCCAAGCCCGATGCGAATGCACAAGGGAATCCCGAACCTGACAGGCACAAAATCCCGATGCGGAAATGGATAGTTCGCCATGTTTCGAGTTTGTTGAGTTTTTTACCTACCGCCATGGTTTGTGGAAGTTAGGTGTAGTTTTGGAAGTGGTTGGGGAAGCTCCGAATTCTTCTCTTCTCCCTCATTTTCCTCATATAAATGGCCAGGAGAGGCTCTAAAAAATGGTTGGACATTTTCATTTTACATCCTCCCTCCTCTCCTGCTTGTAAGAGAATTTTTGGAGCCTTCAAACCTCCCATATGGACTGTAATGCCATTTGTTACCTCTTGGCCACTGCAATGTATTAAATCGATCCTTGAGCGATATATATATGTCTGTGATTGATTCTAAACCCTCTCATGTATTTATTGCTGTCATTTTTGATCTCTTATTGTAGTTTGGTTACCTGTGCATGGTGTTGTATTGCATTTTTGTGGTCTGTGTTAAATTTTTGCAAAACGGGTGTCCAACATTCCTCGGTGCATCACCTCCGTAGTTTAGGTTTTATTTTTATGCATTCTCTACCATGTCTCCTTGGCAAGTTAGATTAGGTTTTTGGGTAAATCCTCTACGTTTATTCGTGCATCTGAACAGAGGAATAGGAGCCAGCCTTCATCCGGAGAGCTTTTCTGATTTCGCAAGGTCCCACACTTGAGAAAATCTCCATGTTGTGCAATCGCACTGAGATTCTCAACCCATCGTGTTGCAGAGTCCCAGGGGTGCTGCGTTTCGACACCAACAATATAATCAAGTACGATGTGAGCTTGATAAGTACCATCAAATGCACGATAATAAATGTAAATCAGAATACATATGCACAAAAAATGTGTAGGCACGTGACTTGGAAAAAATAAGGATGCATGTCAACATATTCTAGAGACGTACGATAGTAATTGGCTGGTCATTTGATACACGACTATAAAAATGCAAGGTCACATGACATGATATTTATTGTCGTGTGACATCAAATTTGTTGTCATGCAACAAAAAAAAAATTTATCACGTGACTGCAAACTTGTTTTCGTGTGAATTGAAAATGAAATCTTCTGTCAGGTGAAAAATTTCACACAAACCCCTGAATATTCTTCTGTGTCAGGAAAGTTGCTCCAAGGATATTTTACAGGAATATTCCACCTCAAATTTCCCAAATGCATATTTAAATGAACTCTGAAATACATATTTATTATTTTATGTCTTTAAATTAAACCAATACATCATCAACACATTCCGAGAGATATGACTATAAGATAAACAGAGGCAATAGAAATCAAGCAATGATGGCCAAAGACTAAGATCAATTAGTACTTTTCTTAATTAGGAATCATACAAATAGGAGTATGTGACCAATACTAGATAGATAGCCAAAGTGATTGATTTAATGTCTACACCACCATACCTTTAATATGTATAAATGTTGTCTTAACAACTTGAACATGAGTTTCTTTTCTAGAATCTTGATAATGTTCCAATAAGCCTGCTACTTGCATTAAATCAAGTGTTGATGGTGTCACATGTTACAATAAGCTTCTAATCATAAATATATAAGTAGTATGATCTTATTCAAGACACTTATAATCCTTTCTCAACTTGCAACATGTAACCATCGGAGTACTGACTGGTTTACATTATTCCATTTTAAACTTCTCAAACATCTCTTTAACATGTTTATCTTGTGAAATAAATATACCTTTATCTAATTGAGAAATTTGTAAACCAAAAGAGAAAGAAAATTCACCAAGCATGAATATTTAAAATTCCTTTTATGTAATCACAAAAATATCAACACATCTTGTCACTACTTCCTCTAAAAATAATATCATTAAAATACACAACAATAATAAACTTATTCTCACCTTAAGTTTTGAGTAAAATTCTTATTTATTCACAATAGGGTTCATTTTAAGAAGCCTCTAGTAAATTGGAGGTGGAAAATTCCAGAGGAATATACCTCGAACCACTTTCATCGGAAAGGTGAACTATCTAGGATTTTGGAGTAAAATTTTTACTTGTCATTTTCTTAAGGGGGGGGCACTCCATACTCTTTTGCTGTCAGGTGAAAACAAGGTTTGTTGTCGCATGATAACAAGCCTTTTTGTCGCACGAATACAAGCCTTTCTATCACACGAAAACATGCCTTGTTGTCATGCTTATCGTACAACACCAAGGCTTGTTGTCATGTGAAAACAAGGCTTGTTGTCATGCAACAATAAGGCTTGAAGTCATGTGACAATAAGCCTTATTATCATCTAACAACAAACCTTGTTGTCACATGAAATCAAAAAATACTTTGTTTTTTCGACCATCTGCAACCCCCTTTTCACTTGTGAACAACACTAATTTTTCTCTAACCTATTTCCCTCCCTTGTGGCACGTCAACAACCCACTTTTTACACGTCAAAAACCCTCTAGTCATGGGTCAAAACCTTCTCTTGTTGCGCATCAACAACACTACATTATCATCTGTCTAGAAATAAAATACTTCCTTATCATATGTCAAAGACACTTTCCTATTACAAGTCTACAACAACTTGTCTGATACTCTGATCCACACTTTGTTTGCTTGTTATTTACAAGTAATTCAGATGCTAGCTCAGTAATTTACTAGTATACTACTAGGTGAATTACCTAGGTTTATATAGGAGTAGTTTTCAACGGTAGGTGAATCCAACCCCTAAAAAAATTATACTGGAAATTTTAGGTGAACAGTACACTGAACTACTCCAAAAATATCACCTTTTCAAATTTTCCAAAAAATGAATATTTGCCAAATTACGAATATTCTCCACAAAAAAAATCCTTTCTTCACAACATTATCCATCCAGTAAAAAAAAATCATTCATCCTTGAAATCTATCCCAAGCCTAAATTCAATTCACCATCTTGCAAGAAATCATTATAGTAAGGGATATCTCGTTCATCTCATCTCAATTTATGAATTTTATAGCATTAAATTAAAAAACATAACCTAATGACTCCAAAAATAAAATTTCTTTAAAGCCCAACTAAAATTTAAACTAATTTACATTTTTCCTATCCTTTGGGAAAATTTCAGTACTTAAAATTACCGTGAAATGCATTTTTCCATTTTCCTCCTAGCCAACCTTTCCCATTTCAAAAACATCACCTACAACGTAATTGCCACCACTTATTTCATACCTCAAACATATTTTTTTGTGCCTAAAACTCTCTCCATCATCAGTAAAATTTCTCAATCCAAGTATTCTCAGTGCTCATTTTCTCTCAATATTAATTTCAAAAGGAGAAAAATACTTTTAATTTCACTTTTTATAACTATTTTTGAGTTGATCTCTTCCAACCTTCATATCTTGAAAACAAGAAATCCAAAAAAATCCATAAATTAGACCATGCTCATGGTGGTGAGATGCTCATTTTGACATATTCCACAAACCTCTACAAAATTTAGCCAAAACCCCCCAATTTTTATCATGTTGACTGTCTTATTTAATAAAAATATGAATATTAAATCTAATTTCATAGCCATTATAATGATATAAAATAGACTACAAAAATGTAAGCACTCCAAAGATGCAACTATGTAAGAAAATGAGATAGATAGGGAACTTATATGATTTTCGCTTATCCTAATGTATATCCAAACTACAACAACTAATGGATGGGATCAAAAGAGTGTTAGAAATATTCGATACAACTTCTTGAATTTGAAGATTGTTTGGGACATGGGTGCTTATGTTACGTCGAGGTATTCTAGGTGCCACATACCTCATGTAGGTGCATGTGATTCGTAGAAGGTAAAAATATGCCTTTTCCAGTGTCACTATGGTTTCTTTATCCTTTGGTATTGGTCATTTGTATTTCTCTAGATGATATCCAAATTCACTGGTAACCTGCAAAAAATGCCATCTTGAAAAAAACCCAAACTACATCAAACCCTAAAAAATAAATATGCAAATGGGGATTCTTACTGACCCCAAAGGTCACACAAAATAGTGAACTAAGGATGAAGCACTGCATTACATCTCTAAATCCATGTTGACTATTACTGACATAACATCTTGACTAGGACCTTGGGATAGGAGTAAGAAAACCAAAAAATATGACCATAAATGCCGAAAATGTGATCAAGACCAAAGAGGAAAGGATTTCCTAGGGTGGATAGGAGCATCTCGGCAGTAATGTCTAGATTGGGCGATGGTGTCATGAGCTAATTGATGAAAAATGTGAAGAAATCGACAGACAAGGATCCCTGTAACCTAACGATAAGTGGGTACATATGTGATAAAAGAAAGAGAAAAATACAGTAGAGACAATCAAAGCAAGTTGATGGACTATGAAGTATGTCACGAATGAATACTTTCCTTACTTAAGATCCATACATATAACAAAATGATTAGTGGTATTGTAAAAGAGTAATATCTGTGTGATTTTTGTCTACCTTTTCACCCCATTTATGATATTTGAATTAAATTCAATTAGTGTAAAAGAAGTAAGAAACATACTTATGAGAAGTATGGAGAATCCCTATTGCACAAGTACGCCCAGAATATGAGAACATATTATGTGGAATATGATGCACTGGAATGTCAATCCATGTGGTGTAAATAAAGATGATGAAATTTTGTAAGGATTAGCTGGAGAAATTGATTATTTGATTTTGAGATTTACAATTATCACCGATTGATATATAAGGGGTAAGGAGTGATCAATTCCTGGCCCGATTTCGTATGCTTGAAAAACTGATGGATTTGGACATCCTACTGTCAAAGGAAGAGTGTAAGGGAGATAGGTCTAGTTTTACCTTCCATCTATGACTACATCCTAAAAAGGTCAAACCACTCCATATGTCTAGAGAAGAAATTTAGTTCCATTTCAATCCATTTTTAGCTATGCAGTTAATAATCCTTGTAGGAGTAGTATATGAAAGGGAATGGTGTATCATTTCTCCCACTCAAAGGGAGTCATGATTTTTATAGTGTTAGATAGCTTCCATATTATGTCATTTGAAATCAATGTAAAAATGATTCCCATGGTAGGTCATCTAGGAAAGTGGTGATGGAATTCCCAAGTTAGGTCATTTGGGAGGGATAATAAAGTGATGTTGTACCAATTAATTGAATTTATTTGAATATTAATTTTTTTTTTTGAAATTTAATATATGCGATAGAATACTTAGGACAATAATTTTCACTTTTTCCCCCCAAATTAGGTTATTAGGGGGAATAGATTGAAAGTAGTAAAAACTGTTGAATGTCACATTGAGAAAACTTTCAATAATAATCTATTAAAAATGTCAAGTGATCTTATAGTAGCCTGAGGGGGTCATAAGAATATCACCATTGTATTCCCCCCTTCTGTAAAAGGGGAAGTTGTAGGAATAATGAGTGTTGAGTTGAAATTAGATGTGAAAAATGTCATAGTGAGAAAAATGTAGTATATTAGATGTCATAGAATTATGTCTTTGTCGAGTTGAAAATGTGCTATATTGGTATATAGCATTGTGGAATGTGTACAATATTTTGTTAGGAGAAATTTAAAATTGAACGGCATAAACAAGGAGGAAAATAAATTAGTGAAGCTAAAGATATGAGAAAAACCATGTGTCATGCATTAGTTGGAAGAATGAGAATGAATGATAACTATAATAAATTAGAAATTGAGAAAAATTCTATACATAGTAATGGTAAAAATTTAATAGTGACTTCACTTGAACCTTGATTAATTGATAATTTGAGCTCTGAGATTTCAAGGAAGCTATAGATTAGGGCAGAGAGTTAGACTATGTTTGAGGTGGTGGCAGCGGTTGTTGCACCCCAGATGTCAAATGAGCTCATAAGTATAATTATTTTCAAAAAAATTGTTTAAATGAGTTCAATTTTGTCATTTTTTTGCAAAATTTATATTATGAATATTTGGGTGTTTTCACTTGGGCAAGAGTGGCTAGGGAGTTTACGTCCTTTGGGACGCTAGTCCTTAGTTCTAAGCACTAGTGACTGTATGAAATAAAATCAAAATGTGACCTTCTTCGCACCTGAATTCCCGAGGTCGTGCCGAGACAGATGGTATAGAATAGAAATGGATGTTAGTGTGATGATGATGAACAAGCTAATAAGGAAATTTTATGTCTTTAACATGCAATATCAGGATGTTTGAGTCTAAGGAAAGGAATTTTTTCCTAAGCTGAAGTGGTGAGATGGATTGATATGAAAAAATTGCTACTCGGAGGCTCTAATCAATATCGAGCTTTGCCGAGATTCTATCTATTGGTTGTTGAACACGCGTAAAGTGACCTGCGGGCCCGTCATATTGATTTCAATACAAATTCATTGAAGTGAGAATGAGATGCATACTGAAGCCACAGGGACTATGGGTAATTTTTTGGTCTAGTCTAGAAAGTATTTCCCTAATCGGCTGATATGTTCAATACAAAAATTTGTGTAATAATGTTAGGAAATAGTGGTGAGGATATAAATACCAATGAACATAAACTAGTGTCAATATCTAATTGGTCAGTAGGCCCGTTGGGTTGTGGGACCTGAGGATCACAACCAAAGACTCATGATGGTTGTGTCCCTTGTATGGTCATGCGCCTAATCAAACCTTATTTTAAGGAGTAGTCCAATAATTGTAGCCTTGATTAGCTACGATTTTCAATGTGCATAATTTTTCTATTTTCTCTGATTACCTAGTAGGTGTCCATAAAAATTGCAAGTGTAAACTCGTATCAATGTCCATCATGAATTATGGCCCCTTGGGTTGTGGGACCAAAGGATCCTACCCATATGTCTTTTCTTGTTGTGGACCATTGATGGTCACGTATAATGAATTGAAATGATTTTTATAAGAAAACTAACTATCAAAGGAAATTTAATATATGTTTCTGGTATTTTCAAAGTATATCAGAAAAAACAATAAAATCAAACTAATCTAATAAAACTAAATGATTTTGATCTTTTCTTGTTTTTAAACAATGCGTCTAATATAATAAACAAATTAAATACAAGTAATCAACCAAATTTATCTAATTACATGTGCAAATATGTGAATCCAAATCTAAAATAGATAACCTAATTTAACGAAAACCCCTTCAAACCCTACCTGAAAGGTGAAGAAAAAATCATAACCCTAGAAGAGATATTATTCCCCACAACTTCCCTGGTAATGTCAAAGAGCAATCTTTCTAATGATTTGATCTAATTATAATTTCCTAACCAATTGAAATGAATTTTTTTGTTAATGTTAGCACATCGGTTGTACAGATAATATATCAGATCTAAGCATACAAGGAAATAAAAGTGGATATTCTACTAGAAGAAATATAAAAAATAAGAGATATAAATCAACTCTAGATTTAACATGGTTCACCTAGTGTGGTCTACGTCCACCAAGAAATAAGCCAATCTATTATCCAAAGATTTCAGAAGATATACAATGAATATTTATAATATTCCATACCTCTTAGATGTAGAATAATTTATTTCCCTCAAATTTTTTCTTCTTCTCCAAGAATTCTCTCTTTCACAATTATTCTCACAATAATCATAAAATTTTCAATTTCTTATTAATTATTACTTCTAAACCCTAGATTTCATACTTTAATAGGTGTATACAAACTTAGGGCAGTTAGCCATGCAATTAAAATCAATATATCTACTTTAATACTATAAATAGATATAATTTCCGCGAGTTAATTAAAACACCCACACACAGGTAACTGACGCTAGTTAGCCCTAACCGATGTCAGTTTGTCCTTTCCTGACTGATGTCAGTCATAGGTGACCGATGCGCGTCCCTTTATAACCGATGTTGGTTACTTTTTTTCCAACAAGTTTCATATTACATGTTAATCCGAAGTAATTGAGCTCCACAACTCAACAATCTCCTACTTGGATATTAATTATTGCACCATACCTTTACAGTGTCATTCTTAGCCTTCCTTAGCTCTTTTTCTTCCTCTTCAGGTCTCAAACTCAAAGACCATCAGAAGTCAAAAGTATCTCCAACTTCTTCTTTTCTAAAAGATTTGTTAACATATCTGTAGGGTTCTCACTTGTATGATTATTTTCTAGATACAATTACCCATCCTCCAATACCTATTGTATGAAGTGATACATCAACTGAATGTGTTTCGTTCTTGAATGAAACATTGAGTTATTTTCGAAATGAATTTCTGGAACAATTTGTAATCATCTTGCTCCTTTCATAACTCTTTCATAAATCTACTCATCCATATCATCTCCTTCCTATCCTATGTAGCTACAACATACTCTTCACATGTAGTAGACAAAGCAAAATCCTTCTACAATCTTGAGATCTAGCTAACTGTTGTCACACTTACTATGAAAATATATCTAGTAGTGCTTCTCCTACCATCCAAATCTCCAGCCCTATCTAAATCAATATAGAAACATAATGAAATATCCAAACCTCCATAGCATAACTACATAGTAGATGTCCCTTTCAAATACTTGAGTATCCATTAGAGTGATTTCCAATTATCTTTACCTAGATCGGCCATATATCTACTCATAAATCCCACTTCATATGCAATATCTGGCTTGGTACAAACCATAACATACATGAGATTCCCAACTACTGAAGCATATAGTAATTGTGTCATGTACTTGACCTCCACAAGTGATGAAGGACACTGATATCTACTAAATTTGAAGTGTCCAGCCATAGCTGTACTAATAGGTTTTACATTCTGCATCTTTAACCTTTCTAATACCCTGTAGATATAATCCTCCTGAGATAAATACAATTTCTTGTTCTTCTTGTCTTTTTGTATCTTCATGCTAAGAATTCTTTTTGCAGCTCCTAAATACTTCATAGAAAATGTGTGAGCTAGATTTCCCTTAAGCTCACCAATGTCCTACATTCTAGATCATATGATAAGCATATCATCCACATACAATAACACAATAATATAGCTCCCATTTTAAAGATTCTTGAAATAAACACAATGGTCAGATTCATATCTCAAAAAACCATGCTCATTCATAAAAGTATCAAACCTCATGTACCATTTCCTTGGAGCTTGTGTGATCCCATATAAACTCTTTTTCAACCTACACACTAATTTCTCCTTACCCTTGACTTCATACCTAAGCGGCTACTACACCTAAATCTCTTCATCTAAATCACCATGAAGAAAATTCATATTCACATTTAGTTGATCTAAATACAAATCTTCTATTGCAACTAAACTCAATACAGTATGAATATAAGTCATCTTAACAAGAAGAGAAAATATCTCACCAAAGTCAATACATTCTTTTTGTGTAAATCCCTTTACTATAATCCTTTCCTTGTACCTTTTGTGTCCACCCTCTTCTTCCTTGATCCTGTAAACCCACTTATTGTGCAATTTCCTCTTACCTAATGGTAACTTAACTAGATCCCAATTCTTCTTCTATTCCAAGGAATCCATTTCCTCATCCATGTCATGCTCCCACTGCACATGGTTCTCATCCTACAATTCTTCTTTAAAACTCTCTAGTTCACCATTCTTAGTTAATAAAAAATAAAATAGAGAAGGTGTAAATATTTCTGGAGTTTTATTTACCCTTTGTGACCTTCTCAAAGGATTGTGGGGTACCCAAGGCTCATTCTGGACCTTCTGGATATTTGTATCCAAATCTGTTAGTGACTAATGTAGGTCACCTGTAATCGACATCAGTTCTACTAAATGATGTTGGTTTGGCTCTTCTGTAACTGATATCAGTTTTTTTGACCGATGTCGGTCATGGGTCAACTGACACTGGTTACTAAATAACCTTGTCGGTATTATTTTTAAATTTGAGATTTTATTATCATTCACAAACTTTTCAACTGGTTCATCCTTGGGTACAAAAATTTGATCCCTGTACATTATCTTTTCATTCCATTCAATGTCACGAATCTCAATAATTTTATATTTCTCTAAATACCAAAAATAGAATCTGAAATCATCAGGTCCATAACCAATGAAAGTGCATCTCCAGGATTTTACATCCAACTTTATCCTATTTTCCTTATCAATATGCAAAAATGCTTTTGAACAATTTTTTAAAAGAAAATATAGATCTACCTCTTTTCCAGTCCAATAGTCCTCTGGTATTCCTCAATCTAGTTAACTTGAAGTCCCATGGTCAATCAAATAAACCGTATTATTAACTACTTTTTCCCAAAAATGCACGGGCAATCCATAAGGTATCCTTATACTTCTATCACATTTCATGATTGTCTTGTTCATTATTTCTACAACAACATTCTCCTGTGGTGTTATTAGATCTAAGGCACTTAAGTTTGAGTTTAATTAATTCTCAACAAAGGTTTTTCATCTTTTAAAAATGTCAAAAACATCATATTTATGTTTAATACAATAAACCCATACCTTTATTGTAGCATCATCAATGAAAGTGACATAATAGTGGGATCTTCCATGAGAAGCTACTTGAGCTGGTTCCCACACATCTTAGTGTACAAGCTCCAATTCTACACTTTTAGATGAGCTTCAACTATAGTAGTAATATTGCAAGGTTAATCATCACCAAAATAAACATGCCCAAAATTTCCTTGAACATAATTTCTGAAATAATCCTTATTAGGGGTTGCATGGAAAGAAGCTCCTGAATCTAAAACCCATGATTCAATTCTATTATCTAAAGAAAGGATAAGAGCATATTGTATTACCTTTGATGTAGCAAGATTAATTTCTTTACCTATGTATAGTTGGTTTTCTTTATCCTTTAACCAACAATCCTTCTTTACATATCCTTTCTTTCCACATTTTGAACAGGTAATTCCTTTACCTCTGGATGTGGATCTATTATCCCTTGACTTTTATTTCCCATTAATCTTAGTCTTGGATCTCTCTTTCTTCCTGCACTAGATTTCTACATTCAGTACAATCCCAAATGATGGTTCCTTTGTACTCTTCTTATGAATTTATTCATTCAAGATTATAATAACCACATCATCAAACTTCAAAATATTAGTTACAGATATTGTATTACTAATAACCATTACAAATTTATCCCAGCTATCAGGTAAAGAACATTGTTGATGCAGAATCATGGAACCCTTGAATGTCTATAACTCGATGGGTTGAGACATTCAATTTTGTTGCATAACATGGAACATCTTTCAAAGTTTGGGACTTTGTGAATCGAGGGAGCTCTCCGGACGAAGGCCGGTTCAGGTGCACATGTTAATATTGTAGAGGATCTACTCTAAAACCTACTATAACTTTCCAAGGAGACAGGGTTAAGGAGATGCAAGAAATAAAACCTAAACTAACAAGAAATATGCATCAAAGGAATGTTGAAACAACTTCTTTGCAATAAACACAAACCATAAAAAATGTAATACAATAACCATACACAAATAACCTGAACTGCAATGAGTGATCAGAAAGGAGACAAGAAGAGAGGGTTAAAAATTATCCACAGATATGCATTATCACTCCAAAATTTGATACAGTGAATTACATTGGCCAAGAGGAACAAAATTTTAGCACAATTTTAATGGGAGACTTGGACTCCAAAAATCCAGTTATGGGCAAGAGAAGACGGGAAGGTGTAGAGTAGAAATTTCCAAAATTTTGAAAAATGCAACTCCTTACAATATATAGGAAGAATGGGATAAGGAGGTAGAATAAATATAGACTCTTGTTCAACCACCCAAGAGATGCATTGAATCCACCTGCGAAATTAATGGGTCTCATGACACAACCCATGCCTCCATTACCATTTCTTATTGGGCAAGAAATACCTCATTACGATGGTGGGTGAGAAATGTGACAGCCTCAAGAATGGTAGCCTATATTTACTCGAGTTGTAGTCGAAGTCATCTGAAGGTCAGGGTCAAGAGCCCAATGTGGGAGCTCACACTATTTTAAGATCCAAGCATTTAAAACTCTTGGCAGGCTTTATGATTCGCCAAATCATTTTCCAAACATAATTTGGAATTAGAGTCTACTCCTTGAGATCTACATGGAGCCCCACGTATTCTTAAGATTTTACTACCTCCTTTCACTCCAAAAATTGCGTCGAACTGACACATGGCATCGTATGTGGGCCTACTCTATTTCCTTTCTATTCTAGCTAGGCCCCTCTTATTGGTGAAGACACTATGCCTGACCCAAGACATGTGGAGGCTCAGTGCACATTTGGAACCTACTTTTGGATTCACCCCTAAAAGAGTGCCAAAGGGACACATGGGGCTTTCAACTAGTTCTCCTTTCCTTAGCTGATTCAATGGCTGATTCTATCCCATCTTTTGACTTCTGGCCACACGACGAGTCTATGCTTGTTTGGGGACCATCTCCAGATTTTAACTCTAAAGTTGCACTAAACTGATGTGTGAAGTCTTACTTCAGCCTGTCTCGAGCTTGGAATTTTCAACGGCCATTGTCCCATTTTTTTACCTGGGACACATGGAGGGCTGGCACTCATTTGGGAACCCGCTCCAGATTTTTCCTTTGAAGTTGCATAAACGAGGCATGTGGAGGCTTCCACTGACCTTATTGTACTTAACCAATTTTGTCCTATTACCTTTCTCAGTCCCTGACTATGTGGTGTAATGGCGCTCATTTAGGGACCACATTTGGATTCGATCCTTGAGGGTACGCCAATGAGACATGTGGCACCATCCGCTGGTCTATCTCGAGTTTGGAATTTTCAACGGACAGTGAAACCTTTTTCGTACTCTAGCAACATGGCAAGCCTACGCTTGTTTGGGTACTCACTCTGGATTTTAACTCTGAAGTTACACTAAAGAGACACATGGAGGCCTCATCTGGTCCTTTTATACTTATCCGATTCAGGCCTCAAATGAAAAAATTATATGCGCTTCCTTGGATGGTCTCTCATTGTTAACTCCACGTGGAATTCCCTCGGGGTTTTGAGATTTAGTTTTCCCTCTCACTCTTGGAATTGTGTTGAGCTGACACATAGTTCCTTCTGTGAGTCTTCTTCTTTTCTTAGGGTTTAATCATTCTAGATTTCCATTTCCAAGCCTATATGAAACCTTATTGCTAATTTTGAAATGTGGGCTTGCATGACTAAACCGACTCTTCAATTTCCTTTTATGCAGGGTCGTGTTTGATTAATTTTTCTTAAGGGGAAAAATTGGTCAAGAATTTGGTGACTCACGGGGTAACTTGCCTGCTAGGTGAGAATATCAATTTCCTTGAAGTATCCATTGGGTGAAGAGTCATGAATTTACAGCCTGGTACTAATCCTATTCTGAAAACCTCGAGCCTGGCTGCTTGCAACCTATTGGCCCTTAACCTACTCTGCCACTTGCACTCTCAATTTTTATAAAAAAATATTGAAGGTGAGATTTTATAAGAGTAGAAAAATGTCTTGACTTGGAGCAGTCACCTGCTTCTAGAAATGTACTATAGGCATACATTCACCTTTAGAGGCACACTGAACTGCACAATGTTTTAACCTAGGAGTAATGAGACATGTGCCGAAGAACTTAGGGAAATTGAAACCTACACTACAACAAGATAATGTGCATACACACTTATAGTAATTAAAATCCTAGGCTAATATTTACAATGGTGAAACCTTTTCCTTTCAATAATAACATTTAATATAGATTCTGTTAACCGGAATTAGAAGCTCCTCTCCATCCAATGTAGATAATTGGAATGCATTTATACTTTTATATCCTATGACCATCTAGGGGCCACTCTCAATAGCATCGAATTTAGAATGCCTCCCTAGCTTTTCCCGATCTTCATCCCACTCTAGGACTAGGTCCCCATATTGAAAGGTCATTGCTCTTGATTTCTTATCAAACCACCTTTTGACAAAGGCTTGATCTTTTTATATCATTTGAAGTGAATGTTCTCTGATTTCTTCCAATTCTGTCCATTCTACATACCTAGCCTCCATTGGTTCAAACTCAGATAATTCCAACTGTTTCATGAGTTCCAATGTGGGAAGCTCTAATGATATAGGTAACAATTCCTCCTTTCCATAGACCAACTTGCAAGGGTAATTACCTATAGATCTCTTTATTGTGATCATGTTAGACCATAATGTTGATTTTAGCTTTATATGACATATCCTTTGATTTTCATCTAGAGTCCTTTGATTGATTCTTAGAAAATTCTTGTTCGTGGATTCTGCCTGCCCATTGCCCTATGGGTGATAATTTGAAGAGGTGCTAAAATAGATCCCATTCTTGACAGCCCATTTTGTGATCTTGGAACCCAATAATGTGAATGCATTTTCTGATATGATAGTTGTCGTTACCCCGAACCTAGTCACTATCCCTTCATAAAATTCTAGTATGCTAGACTAGTTTGCTTCTTTTAGTGCTACCGCCTTAGCCCACTTGGCTAAATAGTCTATTACCATGAGAATTCATTTGTGTCCTTGGCTTAATTTTGGATTGATGACCCCAATGAAGTCCAATCCCCATTGCATGAATGGCTGATCAATTGAAATTGGGTGAAATGGGAGTGTTGCTAATCTTTCCTTTCCTATGAAGAATGCATATTTTTTACACTTCTTGATCCAAGTGTAAAAATCACTAAACACCGTGGGCCAATAATATCCCACCTTCATTATCTTTAGAGTTGTTACTCATGGATAAAAATTACCTCTAGCTTCTCGATCTTGAAACTACAGTAACACCTTCTCGATTTGACCTATTTTGATGCATCTGAGTAGAACACTATTGATGTCCCTTTTGAACAAAACACCATCAACACACACATATGGAATGTCTTGTAGTCTGAAGTACTCCTCTTTTCTTTTCTCATTTCTTGAGGGCATAGGCTTGCTTATAGGAAGTGTATCATGCTTTGAGTCCAATAGGGAATAGGCACATTATCATTTACTTGCCCTTGACAATCCTATAGTACTAAAACATCCTATTTTTCATCATTTGCATCAACTTTTTGACTCGAGGCTAGAGGTTCACATAAGCCCTTTCCATGAACCAGCTCAGTGACCTTAATTTCAATTTCATACTCCATGACATGAGTGATCCATCCTGCATGTTTCTCATTCACATCCTTGTTCAAAAGGAAGTCCCTGACTTCGGCATGACAAACTAAGAGTTGTATCATGTTGTTTGAGACTAGGTGTTTGAACTTCTTTAAGCTCCTGATCACTACAAGGATATGTTTCTCGATGAAGGATTACCTCACTTAATATTCCTCGAATCCTTGATTGAAGAAGGAAATGGTTGTTTAGATCCCCCTTTGTTTTTTTGCACTAGGATTGTAGAAATTGTGTCCCCACCACCAAAGGCATAAATCATGAAGTCCTTAGAGAAGTCTAGATTGACGAGAGTTAGAGCTTGGGATATGGCTTCTTTGATGGCTTCAAAACTTTCATTCCCCTTAATTTTCCACCTAAATGCCATGCTCTTCTTAAACATCAGTTTTATTGGCTTCACAAGAGCAGTAAAATTTGGCACAAATCTGTAGAATAAATTGATTCTTCGTAGAAAAATCTAAAGAGCCTTCTTATGACTTGGAAAGGGAAATGCTTGAATTATTTCAACTTTTTCTGGGTAGATCGTCAATCATTCCTTTGACACAATATAGCCTAGAATCTTTCCTTTTTGAGCTAGGAATACCCATTTTTTGGAATTTAATGATACCCCAAATCTCCTACATCTTTGAAATACCTGTCTTATATGGAAAAGGTGATCCACTACATTTTTGGAGAAAAAAATGATATCGTCAATATATATCAGAACTATTTTTGTTGATCAACCCCTTGAATGCCATTTCCATTTCCCTCTGGAAGGTGACCTCAACATTAGACAATCCAAATGAAATCTTCTTGTAGGCATAGGTGCCCCACTTAGTGGTGAAATTCGTCTTCAACTAGTCATCTTCTATCACCATTATCTGATTATACCCTGAGTATCCATCCAAGAGAGAAAATATTTTTGAGCTGGATACTACCTATAATATTTATTCCATTAAAAGGAGTGGGTAGTGGTCTTTGAGAGATGCTCTGTTCAAGTCTCGAAAGTCCACACACAACCTAATTTCTCTATTCTTCTTCTTGAATGGTACCAAGTTTGCAACCCAACTTGAATGCTTGATTGGTAATATAATTATTTCCTCTATCAATTTGTTTATCTCTTTCTTCATTAGAGGCTCAATGTGTGGGTTGACTGGTATTTATTTTTTCTTGATGGGATTAGCCTCTGGATCTAGTTCTATTGTATGTTATGCCAACTTAGGATTGAATCCTCGTAGGTCTTCATAACTCCAGGTGAAATTTTCTGGAAATTCTTGGCAAAGTTGTATGAATTCATATCTCTCTTGCTTAGTGATCACCTTGCCAATTTAGAGTGCCTTTTCTTCCCCAACAAAAATAGGCTCTGAATCATCTCCCTTGACTTTATTGTTTACTTTATCTTTAAGAAACTAGTCATTAGGATTGAATACTAACTCCACTGTCACCAAACCTCTAGGAATATTTTTGGTCTGTAGCTTCATGACTTGATGTCCATACTCCTGCTCTAATTTATCTTGATTCCTAGATGAGAATTTAGCCTCTTCTTATAGGAAATTTATGATCTGTTGATCATTTTAAAACACCTGCCAGCTTATGTTATTATCTGGAACTGTTAGCCTTACAATCATATGGATATGTGGTTGTGTTTTTCCTCTTTTGATAATTTCAACTACATCAAATGTTTTTCCAACTACTGCAAGCCTATCTATAGCTTCATTCTTTTTCCTAGGTATGGACACAATGTTGAAAGCTTCAAATTCTTCAATTAGGTCCCATACCCTATTTTTATAGCTCTTGAGTAGGTCATTATTTACAGTGTGTTTCCCTCTGACTTGATTCATAATTATCTCATTAGCGCCAAATATTTGTAAGTTTTTAATGCCCCTCTTTCTTTCCTAATGCAATATATTAATTAATTCTTCATACTCAGCCATGTCATTTGAGTAAAAATACTAGAAATAGAAATTTGAGTAGTATTTCATACCTTGTGGAAAAATGAGCATAGATCCTCCTCCTGTGCCTTATCTACTCCTTGAACCATCAAAGAATAAATTCCATATTTCGTTATCATCTTTGTGATATGGCTTGGGGATGCTAGGAAGAGGATGATTCTCTTCATGGAAATAATAGAATCCTAACTCAGATTCTTCCATTTATTTGTAAGGGTCAAAATCATGCCTTCTGTTTTCCCATTCATCGAGAGTCAAGTCTCAAATACTTACGACCCTGGTATCTACCTCATAAGTTCTTGGGTAATCTTCTTGATCAAGTGCTGAACAATTTGCATTAATTGGACTCAGTGGATGAGACTCTATGTGAAATTTTGTAATGGGCTTGGATCTAATTATAGCCGTAGCCCCATACCTTGTTATGAATAACGTGTGTGACCAATCAGTAGAAAAATAGTCCCCAATTTTGGCACTGAAGTATCTTCAAAAAAACAATGCAAACAACAGTGGAAAGTATATGACTGATACATCTTGTAACACCGTTACATTGGGACATACATGTAATGTAAGGCTCAAATATTTGATTACTCCAACCATTGTTACTATTGTTCCATCCAATTGCACCACACCTTTGGAGATGACTTTGTATTGAATACCTAACTGGTCAGCTATTTGTTTTGGCATGACTGAGCTACTTGATCCTGAATTAATCGTGCAATTATGTATCAACTTAACTCCTATGATCAATGAGATATAGAATGGATGAGGCTTAAAATTTTTACCTTGATGGCCTCCTTGATTTGACGCTCCTTGTTAAGCTACATTTGTAAGTACCTTGTCTTGTTGATTGGGTGGCTGATTTGATGCTGACCAGTTTGACATAGTAGCTTGCAAAAGGTCTGTTTGTCCTAGGATAGCTAATGACTCCCACATTGAGATGTTTACATTTTTTTTCTTCATCTTCTCAATGATTTTGAATGGATATGAGTTATCTCTCTCGTTCCCCTATCCTTGTACATTCTTCTCTTACACATGGGTTGTTACAAATGGCACTTGAGTCGGTCTAGAAAGTGGCTTGGGCTGACCCTATATATTAAGAGATGAACTTTGATTGCTAACACCTTACGGAGCAATAGAGGGTTGTGGATCATTTGAATTAGATGACTTAATTTCTCCAATATTCCTTATCTTGGACTGTGTATTAGATGCTACACTTTGAGAAGGGGCTTGGTTCACACCACAAAAATCTTCATCCTACCAATTGACAAGTGTGGTCTTATTCGAAGGTGCTTCTTGTTGAGTTGATTCCTCCTGCTTATTTCCTTCTTGGCTTGTCTCTTGTTCGACACCCGTCATGGTTACCATAAGAGATTGATTCAAGGCACCATTAAAAAACATTAACTGATTATGCAGTTGATTGCATGGGAAACACCAGTCATATTCTTGAGCTATGTTTTTTTGTGTTGGAACAAAGGCCCTCGATGTTGAAGCCTTGTTTGGATGATATGGTAAGAATGGCCTAGCAGCTTTAGGTTTTCCTTGGCTCTGATTTTTATTTCCAGCCTGAGCTGGGTGTCTATTTTGCTAGTATGGGGGTTTAGCTTGATACTGATTTGGAGGTTGATAAGGCCTATAACTTTGAGATTATTATCTCTTGATAGTCACTAGCACATTTCCTAGGCTCTATAATTGCTTCATAACCTCTTGTAGCTCTTTTGAGGTGTTTGAAGAAGTAGAAGCCACATTATTAATTTGATTCCTAGGGGCTAGAATGGGATTCAACATTGGTATTGGGATAATTATAGGAGCTCCTAGTTCTAGATATAGAGGCATAGGCAACCTAGCTACAAGTTTACCATCTTGAGTTAAAAAATTTTCAGCTCTAATAGCAATTTTATAGGTTGCGGGTATAGTTATACCTCCCATTGAATGAAGCATCATGCCAATATCAGAATTTAAATCTTTGAGGAAGTATGGAAAAACACATTCAGTTGTTGGTCTCATGGCCACCAGAATCCTATCCAACGTCCTCTAAAATTTGAAGTTTAAGTCCTTTAGCTGTTCATTAGGAGCTCTCTTAATGGTTATCAATTGTTCTAACAAGGATATATTGCCCCCTTTTCTTGAAATTGGTTATGAAGGGATGTGCACAGATGATCTGAATTCAGGATAGACCCTATTGTTAGACTCCTAAACCATTAAAAATATTTACCTTTAAAGGAGGATGGAAATAACTTAACAAAAATTTCCATTTCAACAATCTCATGAATTACACATACATTTACAATGTCTTGGATGTGGTCAATCGGAGTTGTCTGGTTCTCTCCAATGAAATATGAAACGTTCTTCAATACTGCAACTAGAATTGGATTTTGAGCATTGAGAGCCAGTGGGTTGCTGTCAGTGAAGTTGATGTAGGGGTTGGGTTGTGCCATCTTGATTGGTTTAAGAAATCTAGTTGATTGAATGAAATTCCTTCCGAGCGAAGGTGTTGACAATGTCTTGTTTTGTGGAGACAAAGATCTTTGAGCTCTTCTTCTTCCTCTTCTTGCTCTATTTGGTAATAAATGAAGATAAAAAATAACCCCTTTTCTCTAGTTCTTGACCTTGTTTGTGTTATTCTCATGAACTTGAAAAGCTTGGACTACAAAAACTTGTGGATTCTACCTATTTTGGAGTCACTAGATGTGTGATTTCAGATCTTTTTAAAAGCGGGGAACCCACAACAAGTGCACATCAATCTTGATATAATAGAAATGAAGACTTCTTGTCCCATCGGGCATGCCAAAACTATTGATGTAGAATCACAACACCCATGAATGTCTACAACTCGATGGGTTGAGGCTTTAAGTGTCATTTCATAACATGGAACATCTATCTGTAACGTCTTGATTTTTGGAAGCTACTATGATAACCTCTTTTTGTGATGTTGTAACTATGGAAATGAGGATAATTATAATAAGATATAGCTTTTAATATTAAAAAGAATGTGTTACTGATCTGAACCCTTGTTTACTTGGGACGGAGGTCATTATAACTTGTTTTTTGCAAAGTATGAAACAACAGACTTGCTTTTACATTTGATGAACTCATATTATTGTTGACAACACACCTTAAATCAATTCCATTGATCCAAGCTATGTTGCGGCCTTCTTTGTGATCGCTTTGTCGATTTACTTTCTAATTAGAACGAAGTCTGGAACTAGACTGAAGGTCGTTTTAAATGTTACAGAACCTGGTTACAAGTATAATTATTCGGTACCATGTTGCGAATGGAAAGGTTTGATTTTTGAACTACATACACATAGTAACACTGGAGAGCGTAAGGCAGTAAGAGTTTTTGTACGAGCAAACAAAGTATAGATATGTCAAGCATGGAACAAACGTCTTGCATTATGCTGAATATGAACGTAAGTTGGTAAACTTACTAAAAGAACCCATTAATTAAGATACTACGGCTACCTTTTAACCTATAACTATGTTTTATCCTATGACCTAACTACTCCCCTATGTGGATTTTAAATTAAATGGGATGTAAAATATTGCAAATCCTAATGACTTGTGACCTGGGTGGAAAACCTAGCTATGGACAATACAACCTAAACTAATGCTAACCCTGGAAGGGGGACTTGTGGATACATGTTAATAAAAGGATAAGAAGGGAAGGTTTGAAATTTAATAAGGGACATTAAATGATGTCCTTGAAGTTTTAAACGCCATGTTTGACGGGAACATCGTAAGTTGGAGATATCCAACTAGCAATGTAGCTAAGAAGGAAATTACATGCAAAAATTTAAAGGTGGAACTCACCAAACCTGAGTTGGTGGTGGTGTGGAGATAGAGGAAAAAGCAATACATTCAATGCATTTATTGATCTCGGTCTTGGTGACTAGCTCACCTTGGAAAGGGGAAAGAGGAATTTTTGGTGGTTATTGTTTTTCATTTATGTTTTGAGTTTTTCTCTGCATTTCTTTTATGGTTCTTTCAAACCTGCAACCATTCTGGTCATTGTAGCTATTTTTTTGATTACCCACGGCTATTTTTGAGCCTATAGGAGTAAGGAGGTTGTTTGGGAAAACTTGTTGTTTGTCGCTGTGGAAAAGAAGAATTCCTGAGGGCGTGGACGTGGTTTTCTTCAAGCCACAAGAAGTTTACAGGAATGTTGAGCTCTTCTCTTTAAACTGTTTTGCTCTTTGTTAAGTGTCTTCATTAAAAGAACTCTGCTCTTTTATTGGATGTTTTTGTAAAATGAAAATGTTGATATGCTGATGAGATTTTTGGGTTGAGTTTCCTTTTTGAGAATAAATACGAATTGGGTGTTTTATTTACTAGGAGGGTAATGAGATGAAATATATCCTTGTTGTTTGAATTTTTTTACAATAACGGGTATTCGGTTTTATCTCCCATTATGGGTTGATTTGATGGAAGTAACAATGATGTGTAGATTGTTTTTTGAGTTCTGTGCATGTAAATGGTTTTGGAAAAAAACCGTGAGAATGCTTGATGGAACTTTTTGCGTGAGTTATTTTTTTGGTCATATTACAATGCATACAATACGAAATATTTGGGATAGTGAATTTATTTCAACGTCTTACCCTTGCGCGATTTAAAAACGATTCAATGTCTCCTTATTTGGTTTGAAATCTGTGAATGATTTATAGGAATGATTTACTTAAATCTGGAACAGAGTATCTGGTTATCTATTGGATGGAATAGAGATTATCATTTTATACTCCCTTGAATTCGATGATGAATTTATATATTTATATATATACGAACTGCAGTCTAAACTTCTTCGTTGTTTCATTAAAACTAATATGAAGTTGATTTCTTACTCTAGTGTTTGAAAAACGATTCCTTTTATTATTATGATAAAAATCATGATTTTGTTGTTTGTTGCACATTCTTGCTTGTTTCAGACCTAGCTGGAATGTTCATTTTTGGTGAATAATTATGGTTATATAGCTAGCTGTACATTCTTTCTTGTTTCAGACCTAGCTAGAAATGTTCGTTTTGGTGAATAATTGTTGAAAATGATTTTAATTGAAAGATTCAGTTGTTTTTTATACTTGCGGAATCAGATGCAAATGAACTCTGATATGCTTCCTTGAATGGTGATTAGTAATTTTTAAACACTAAAATAGAATTGTTAGAAGAAATTATCCTATGGGTGCAGATCGGCTCTAATTAGTTGATAATCGGCTAAGCAATGAGAAGAGATAATATGAATCTTCTTCTTTCATTCGATTATTGGTTTTTATTGTTCTCTCTCTTTGACTATTATCATTGATTGTTATCACTTCTTGTTTAAATCATCCAGTTCAGTTGTGATGAAAATAAATGGAATATTGAATGGGTAATTGGAAGTAATAATTATTTTCTTCTCTTATCTAGTTGAAATTCTATAATTGATATTGAATGAATTTCTTACTGCCTTAGGCGTAAGTAACTGCATTTAACTGTTGTTTTTATTCTTTTCTGATTTGAAGGAAGTACTATGCTACTTGTTGAATTCTGAGAAATGACACCAGTGTTGTCACTGTGAATGACTACTTTTCTCTTCTGCATTTGATTTGTTTGAAATTAAATGAGTAGTACGAAAGGGAAGTAGTTCTGTTTGAATTTTTAAGTAAATTTATCTCTTGAAATTTCAACTGTAATAAGGGAACATAATTGATAGTAATTGCATCAGAAAAACATTATATACATATGTGTAATAGCTCTTACAGATGTTTTTAATCTGGAACTATTTAGAGGAAATTACTCTTGGTAGTAATTTTTTTAAATACGGAATGAACCCCTTGCATTATGGGAATAAAAATAGTAAGGAAATGTGAATAAAGTGTTGTGGGTTGGAGTAATTTTTTGGGAGAAAGATAGTAAATCTTTTTGTCTGATGGTGATGGTTATTAGGGGATTGGGTTGTTAAGTTGTTCATTCTTATCAACACTTAATTCGTAGATGATGTCCATCTCAATTTTTAAACATTTCATAAAAGCAGAGTTCTTTTATTGAGACAGTTAATCAAGAGCACCTCATTTTAATGATAAGTGCTTAATATGCTCAGCTCAATGAACTGACCCGTGCAAGTTAATTTTTAGATGGATTCCATGAGTAAAAATGAAGATATGTTGTTTATGATGCTTCTTCTGATTAACTAAGGGATGGATCTTTTCTGATATTTTATTATTCTTCTACGAGGAAATAAAAAAAAAGAAAAAGAAAAATTTGTATTCTTCTTTCTTTACAAGTTGTTAATGTTGTTTAGCATGAAGGAAGTCCGGTTGTATGGATTTGTAAATTGTATAAATTCTAATCTAGAGGAATGAGTAAAAGGAAAGGTGTGTTATTTTAATGGTTGTACCACCTTGGAAATATTGAATAAGATTGAGAATATAATTTTATTCATTGAATTTGGATTTATTCAAATGATGGTTGACAGATTTATAGGGACATAATATCTGTTCTTTACTTGAATACAACTTTTAAGTTGGAATGTGCAATTAATTCATACTTAGGTCAATATGGATTTTAAATTGACATTTGAAAAGAGTTAAGTGAATATGAACTCTTAAATGAACAATATTCAAAACTAGTATATAAGCTAATGAATATAAATAAAGAGACAATTGAATCTTGTATTCTGATTTCGTTAATATCCTTGAGATGTTTGATCTAAAGGATATTCGGTATGAGGAATCATATCTCCTCATAAAAAACCTTAACTGAATTAAGGTTATAGTGAATAAATGAATACATTCATTTGTGGTTAGACTTCATTTAAGTGACGTCTAATGAGATGGAAATCTAAATTTAAAGGTGGTTGCGAATAAAAATTGGTTAAGTTTAATAAGTTGATCTTACTACGTTAAGCTGTAGTGGACTGTTAGTCTGAAGCTTAAATTAAGGAACTAAGATGGAATTAAGCAATCCTTTAGTAAGGAGGAGTAAAGGCATATTAAGATTTAAGACAATTTAAGTCTCTCTTAGCTATGCAACTGTAACGAGTAGTGAGGTTAGAAGATCATCACAGTTACTGAAAATTATTCTTAAAATAATTAAGATTATAATCTAATCACACTTCTAGTTGGATGTGTATCCCTTGATGAGAGGATTTCATAGGACCTTGGCACATGCCAGCTGTAATCTAGTGTCTTCATGAAGGCAGGGCCTTCATGACGACACAATGTTGCAGCTGACATGTTACAATGCCCTCCCGAATTGAATCATCAAGTTTACATAAGTTAGGACCAAGTTACTTGGATGAGGTTAGGAATGTGATCGTGTATAAAGAGTGACTCAAGAAGACTAAAGGTAACTAGATACACGTAGTCATCTAGGGTTGAAAAAGTATGTCTGCATACCTTTAGTCACCTCGAGTGTCTTCCTATACTATTTCATATTGCTAGCATGGGTTAAAGTTTAAAATTAGACGAGAGGACTAATAGAGGTCAGAAAAGACCATTATAGATAACAGACGAAGTGAGGTGAGGGACGTATTCCATTGATGTGCATAACATCTAGGAATATGATCATGCAAAGAATGTGAAAATCTTTGGCCAAAGTATCGCAAGTTGTTGGTTGCGTTGTCCTAATCACCTAGTTTAAGAAGCAGGATTTCAGATGAGTATCGGTAACAAATATTCAGATAGGCCTCTTAAATGGAACACTTTGATAACTGAAATTGGTAAGAGAACCAAGTATACTTAGTATACAATGCATGGATTAACATGAAGGATCGGTAAGTAGCAGAGTCATGAAATGAGAGATCATTGAAACTCTGAGCCATAAAATGGGAGATCGGTAGTTCTTCGAGTCATTACAGCAGTAAATGGTATCTATTATATGATTGAATTGCATTGAATGTGTGTTCCATATTATAAATATGCAAATAGAGAACATTGGTTTTAAAAGTATTGTGTGTTCTAAATTACGTTAATGGGATAGAGAACAATTAGTAAAACTTGGTTGTGTGTTATAAATTATAGAAGTTAGAATAGATAACGTTATATATATATATATATACAATTTCCCCTGTTCTAATGTCTTAAAATGGGAATGCTACACTATCAAAGTGTGGGACTTTGTGAATTGAGAGAGCTCTCTTGATGAAGGTCAGTTCATATTCCTCTATTCAGGTGCACACATTCATATTGCAAAGGATCTACTCTAAAACCTACTCTAACTTGACAAGGAGACAATGTTAAGGAGATGCAAGAAATAAAACCTAAGCTAACAAGGGTGATGCACCAAAGGAATGCTGAAACACCTGCTTTGTAATAAACACAAACCATAAAAAAAGTAATACAATCACCATGTACAAATAACCGGGACTGCAATAAGAGATCAAAAAGGAGACAATGAATGCAAGAGAGGGTTAAAAATTATCCACAACCATGCATTATTGCTCCAAAAGATAAAAAAAAGTGCATTACAATGGCCAAGAGGCACAAACTTTCATTAAAATTTGAATGGGAGGTTTGGAATCCACAAATCCACTTATAGGAAAGAGAAGAAGGGAGAGTACAGAGTAGAAATGTCCAACCTTTTGAAAAATGAACCTCCTTACAATATATAGTCAGAAGGAGGTAGAAGAAATCTGAACTCTTGTTCAACCACCCAAGAGATGCATTGAATCCACTTGTGAAATTAATGGGTCTCATGACACAACCCATGCCTCCATTATTGTTTCTTGTTGGGAAAGAAATACCTCAATACGGTGGTGGGTGAGAAACATGACAGCCTCAAGAATGGAATCCTATATATAATCCAATCGTAGTCGAGGTCATTTGAAGGTCAAGGTCGGGTGCCCAATGTGGTCTCTCATAATCTTTTAAGATCCACGCATTTAAAAATCTTGGTGGGATTTATGATTCATCAAATCTTTTTCCTAGAATACTTTAGATTTGGAGTCTACCCATTTAGATCTAAATGGATCCCTGCATATTCTTAAGATTTTAATACCTCCTTTCACTCTTGAAATTTTATCGAACTGACACATGGCATCCTGTGCGGGCCTGCTCTATTTCATTCTTATTCTACCTAAGCTCCTCTTATTGGAGGAGACATTATGCCTGACTTGAGATAGGTGGAGGCTCAACGCATATTTGGGACCTAATTTTTTATTCATCCCCTGAAAAAGAGCCAAAGGGACACGTGGGGATTTCCGTTGGTTCTCCTTTCCTTAGCCGATTCAATGGCCGGTTTTTCCCCCCATTTTGACTTCAGGCCATGTGGCGAGCCTATGCTTGTTTGGGGACCACATCCAGATTTTTAACTCTGAAGTTATGCTGAAATGACACATGGAGGCTTCATTCGGCCTATTCCAAGATTTTAATTTTAAATGGCTGGTGTCTCCTTTTCACTCATTTGGGAACATACTTCATATTTTTCCTTTAAAGTTACGTGAATGAGGCACGTGGAGGCTTCCGTTGACCCTATTGTACTTAGCCGATTCAATCCTACTGCCTTTCTTGGTCCTTGACTATGTGGCGAGCTAGTGCTCATTTTGGGACCGCCTTTATATTTGACCCTGGAGGGTGCACTGATGAGACACATGGCACCATCCATTGGTCTATCTCAAGTTTAGACTTTTCCATGGCCGTTGAAACCTTTTTCGAAATCTGGCCATGTGGTGAGCTTGTGCTCATTTGGGGACTCACTCTAGATTTTAACTCTAAATTTCCACTTAAGAGACATGTGGAGGCCTCCGTCGGTCCTTTTATACTTAGCCGATTCAGGCCTTGAGTGAAATAATTATATGTGCTTCCTTGGCGGGTATCTCATTATTTACTTCACATGGAATTCCCATAGGGTTTTGAGTTTAACTGTTCCCTCTCACTCTTGGAATTACACAGAGCTGACACGTAGTGCCTCTGTAAGTCCACTAGTTTTCTTAGATTTGAATTGTTCTGGATTGCCTTTTCCAAGCTTGTTTGTAACCTGATTGTTAATTTTGAAATGTGGGCTTGCATGACTGACTAGACTCTTCAATTTTCTTATGTGTAGGGTCGTGTTTGATTAATTTTTCCTAAAGGGAAAAATTGGTCAACAAAAATAAGAATAAAAGTTCTTTCACTTCATCATCAAATGGTATATCAACCAACTTTAACTGATTTACAATAGATCTGAAATCATTCAATTGACTAGATGCAGATCCACCTTCATGTATATTAGATCTAAATAGATTCTTCATCAAAAAAACTTAATTTGAAGCACTAGGTTTTTCATATAATTTAGTAAGAGATTTGATTAACCATACCGTAGAATTCACTTCTATAATATTAGAAGCCACAGATGTTGTTAGGCTTAATCTTATAGATCCCAAAGCCATTCTATCAAGAATATTCAATTCTTCATTAGTCATCTTTGTTGGTTTAGACTACTCATCCAATGGTAAATACAAATATCTTTGATACATATAATCCTCAATCTGCATCTTCCATAATTGAAAATTTCAGCCGTCAAACTTATCTACCTTGTATTTGTTTTGTTTCTCCATTTTTGTATCTCCCACTCAATCAGAAAACCCTTTATGAGTAAATATGTCAACACATAAAACCCTCAAATAAATATTTGATACTAGTTGTTGAGGTTAGAACACTAGTTATATAAATAATATATCAGATCTAAGCATACATGAAAATAAAAGCATATATTATACCAGAAGAAATATAAAAACAAGAGATATTAATCAACACCAAATTTAACGTTGTTCACCCAATGTGGGTTACGTCCACCAAGAAACAAGCCAATCTATTATCCAAAGCTTTCATAAGATATACAATGAAGATTTATAATCTTCCACACCTCTTAGATGTACAATACTTTCTTTCTCTCAAGCTTTTACGTCTTCTCAAATAATTATCTCTCTCACAATTATTCTCACAATAATCATCAAAAATTTCAAATTCTTCTTAATTCTTACTTCTAAACCCTAGGTTTCATGCTTATATAGGCGTATATAAACTTAGGGCACTTAGCCATGTAATTACAATCAATAGATTGGCTTTAATAATAGAAATAGATATAATTCCCGTGAGTTAATTAAAACACCCAAACAAAGGTAACTGACTTCAGTTATCCCTAACTGATTATGATTCCTCCTTGTATGACGGATGCAGGTCATACGTGACCAATTTCAATCCCTCCATAACCAATGTTGGTTACTGTGTTTTCAAGAAAGTTTCATATTGCATGTTAATCCAAAGTAATTGAGCTCCACAACTAAATAAATTTTACCACTCTGTTTGATATGTAATTGAAACTAATGATTTGAAATTGATAATTTAACAAATGAAGCAAGAAAACACATAATTCCAACCTGGATAAACAAGAGCTTTAGAAAATCTGGTTATATGTGTATCTTTCCCCTATGTCTATTCCTTTCTTTCTCTATGTGTCCATATGATTCCAAGTAATTGTGAATGAAAGAACAACATATAGAGAAGGTGCTTGAGAAATTTCATCTAGAAGGTAGTCTAGATGTAATGCAAGTACAAGAGAGATAACACAATACATCTGATCTTGGCTACATAGTTCCTAACATGATTGTTGGAGCAATACAATGCAAGATGCAAAAAAATCTCAGGCCTTTTTCTTGAATACAAGCATGAAATATATAATAATTGGGATGGGATGTGCTTCATGCACAAGGAAAGAAGAGGCAGTTTCAACTAACTAAATCTATTCAAAAAAATAAAAGTGAAGGAGAGCCAAGCAATCAAAACTATTTTGAGACAATTTGTCTCATAAACACATCCTAAAAGTGAAGTTAAGTGAAGCGTCACATGTTAAAAACACGCATGAAAGATTCTGGAAAAAGTTGGCAGGACCATCACCCTGCACAAGGCGGTGCTCACAGGAATGACACCTTACCTGGGTGGTGGTTTCATGATCACCACCTAGGTAGGGTGGCGGTCATGGCACTGAAGGTCAAAATATGTACAGAATGAAGTAGGAAGCTGAAAAAAGTGTGGAAAGGATAAGTAAGGATGTTTGGGCTATAAATATACAATGTGAATGGGTTTTGGAGCTTGAACACCTTCTAAAAGGACATGAATTATCACCGGGGATCTTTTTAACTATTTTTCAAAAATGTAGCATGTGTAATTTTTGGTGCGTAAATATTGCCCCCTCGGATAAACGTATTAGCCATAAAAAGGTGGAAAAAATAAATTATAAGTATAGTTTTCCCAAAATGGGGAGTTAGAAGCTATACTTGACATGCTCATGTGTCAAAACATCATTATCCAAACTCCTCCTACCTGCAAGAGGAAGAGAAGACTCAAGTGTAGCTAGATAAAATATCGATAAATATATATTAAATCAAAAATAAAAGGATACTTACCAATTGTGTGGGGATATAGAAATATACCTGTGCCAAGCTCCAGTCCTGTGAAAACAAACACTCAAAACGAGGTCAAAATAACATTTATATATCAAACTAAACCCATTTTTCAATTCATTTCCATATTTTTGATTTGTTGAATTTGGAGCTCTAGACCTATGATGACCATTTTTGATGAGAGTATAATCGAAATGACTATTACGAGATTGTAATCATGCCTCCACAAGTAGGAGATCGAACAACGTGGTCTAAGGTTGGTTTTTATCACTTTTGCATTTTTAAAACTAAAATGTAAAAATATTGAAAAGTTTACCTAGGGGGGATCATTTTAAAAAATTCTTGTCTTAAATGAGTCTCTAGGGTGAGCGCCCATAGGGAAGTCTTTTATTTTGTTCAAAATGGTCATTTGTTATGTTTTAAAGCATTTTCTAGGGTTAAAAAAGTGTTTGAAAAATCAATCAAGGACTTCTACCCTACACTAGGTGGTAGTTTTTAACCAAAATGTGTGCTAACATGATTTTTTTTGAATTTTGATGTTTTGTTATGTTTTTGGTGAGCTTATCCTTTGATATTTGTTACTAAGTTGTTCTTTTTCTATGTTTTGGTGAATGCAGAAGGATGAGTACATCTAATGGATTCGCAAGAGGGAATGTGATTGGCTCCCATAGATTTTAGATCAGTTGACTCAAGATGAGATTGACACTCTACAGAGAGCATTTATTTGGAGGATTGCATGGGTGCCCCATGTAACACCTAATATTCACATACTATGATACTTATTTTTTGTACTAGGATGCAGACTGGAACACTTTCTGGTTGGCGGGTTCCACGGGTTAGTGGACTATCACCCTGGAGGATGTATACCGCATTCTTGGGTTCCTGACTCAGGAGGCTATTGAACCTAAAGACAATAGGATGTAGGTATGAGATCACTTAGTGGGTTACAAACATGGGGGATGTCATTGTTTCATTTGACTCGAAGAAGGGGATAAAGGTTTGATCTATTGTAACTACTCCTATTCCCATCATTCGTAGAGCCATCATGTGCATCTTGTCCTCACAATTGATTAGGGACAAGGGAGGTGACAATATCCTTTATTGATGGGCTCCCACTATGGAAAAAATTCATTAGCATGAGCACATATATGCTTGGGGTGAAGACATCCTAGGGACTACCTATCATAACCTTTACAGGTTCATTAGGTTATAAGGATAGTCCCTGAGACATCCCACGCTAGTTATGAGTTGAGTATATGAGTGCATTACCCCTTATGGAAGGGGAATACCACTGTTGGATCTAGGGGCTATCTGCGAAGGGAGGTTGACAGTGACGTTGGTTCTTTGTTTGCCACATAAACTAGTGGCATCTTGAACTATGGAAGACATTGTTTCCATACCGTACCATGATATGGTAGGGTCATGGGGGTAAGAGGTTGCTACAGCTGAGCTTAATCTACCATAGGATAGTTAGTTGAAAGGGAAGGGAGAGTCAAGACTAATCCATTTGATCAGGTTCCTCAACAGGTTTTCCTCCCTTATGTTGGAATGATTCCTCCAGTGGTACCACTATTCCAGAGGATTGGAAGGGCCGTAGAGGAGATCCCGGATGGACAGTGGATACCCCAGGTTTTCTTATTGTAGTCAGGTGTGTGGTTCATGCCCGATGGGAAGCTGGTGCCCCTTGAGTACCTTTACTTTAGATTGTGGTCGCTCACACTCATAGTAGAGTGGAGGATGAGCCCATTGATGTAGACTCTAACTCTGAGGAGAAAACATGATATGAGACCGAGGAGGAATAAATTGGAGAGGATATGGAGGATGAGAGGCTAGGTGGTGAGGTTGACAAGGTAGCCCATATGGAGGAGGAGGAGGAGAGTGACCCTGATTTCCATGAAACCCAGGATATACTGAGAGAAGCACATGAGGAAGCGAGTGTGTGAGAGATACCTTGGTCTTGAAGGGACCATTTCTTCAAGATGGAGAGGGAGATGATGAGTTTGTGATAGGACAATGTTTCACCTCTAGTTTTGGGGATGCCCCTAAGCCACCAGTAGTAGTAGTGGTCATTGACCCTAGGTGGATGCCTAGAGATCTGATTATGTTCATACTCTTCTCTTGACTTTGTTAGTTGGGAATGTTAGTTTGGTACTTTTTTTTTTTTTTTTTGGATTTCTAACTCATTGTTTCTAATTATTTTCTTTCTTACAGAAACTAGAAAGGAGTGGTGAGAGCTTATCTGATGGGTGTACATGGACACCCTATTGATCCCCTTGGGGAAGACCCAAGCCAAATTGACTGATGATTTAGGCCAGCCACTAGTAGCGGATAGACACACTGGTGTATTTGCACCTATCCGGAGGATAGCAGAGGTGGTGACCTCCCTTTGTACCTAGGTGGCTGGGAATGAGACCACCAAGTGATTCTTGAGGTGGAGCCATTCGCATATCAAAACCATTACTGGCGGCTGCCACCACGACCACTCACACCATTCGATTTGTTCCCATCATCGTAGCCATAGTAAAATCCCTAGACATGGAATTGCACCATCTGAGAGATCCCATAGGGATTGACAGGCCACTCGGCCTTTTAGTTATTTGTTTCCATTTTGTCAGGCATTATACATTTTTGTATATTTTGGGCTCATTGTGAGCGTTTTGACCACTCCTAACGCATGATGGAATTATACACAAACATGACTCACTATGATATATACAAATTCTTATTTTTGGTTTGGTAATCCATTGTATCTAAGTTGAATTCTTGTAGGCTTATCTCACATGAGTACTCTAGATGTTTAAAATTTCTACTTTTCTATGATTTTCAAAATGTATGTAGTTGATATGAATGATAACTTAATGATTTATTTTTGTATTTAATAATTTTGATATCTGATAATGCAACAAAATGTGATGTTGAACATTAGTTTCTTTAAGTAATTTTTGGTACTTCATATTGTCTTGGAAAAACGTGGTGATATGGTGATATGATAAGTGAATGAACTTTCCCTACTCCTAACCCCATGGAACTAGTAAGATGCGAGGGATCAACACCAAGATCCAGAAAATGACACAAGTTATAATTTTTTTAATGCTAGTGATGAGAGGAAGACAATGATTTTTGTAGAACCAAATTGAGATGCTACAACTTCACTCTACTCAAGTTACTTCATAGTTTATAATGTGAATTAATTTCCACTTTAACTAGACTTAGATCAGTAGATGGCCACTTGGTTAACAAAATCTGGTTTTGAGGTTTTAAATTCTTTTGGAATTTTGGACATCTAACTCACTTTGTTCTTAACTTATGACTTCACAACATTTGAATGAACTATTTCTCACTTTCAAGTTTTTCAAAGAGACCCCCTACACCTTGCCCAATGTTACCAATAGGAACCATGGGCTTATCACCATGGGAAATGTATAGGTGAATAAGGGAATTTATCTTCTTTCCCAACCGTACATCACTAGTAAGAGATGTAGGCTGAATATCAAAAGTTGGTGGGGCAAAGAAATGTGTAAAATAAAAAATTTATGTGGATTTTATTTTGACTTATTTATCTAGGTAAAATGTTTAGAATGTTCTTATTTCCAAAGATATGTATACGGGATAGATGAGACACCATGAATCTTTTAGAACAAATTATATGTAAAGACACTGAATCTAGAAAGAGACCAAAAGTAGAACCAAGTATGTAGGCCTTGGTATGGTTAGTGTAAAAACTTTGTATTATCCTGTTTGGACTAATGAAATGATTCGGAAACAACTAATCACACCGTGCAAAAATTGAAGAGATGATTTCAATTTTTTTCCATTGCTTTCAGAAGTTTTTAGGAATTGTTTCAACAATAAGTCCCTTGATCACACATTTTACAGAATGAACTGGGAGATGAAAATGCAATGTGGATGCAGTAATGTACATATGAAAATGCTAATGGATCATGTGTAGTACCTCTTCAGGTGAAAATATTTTATAGATTCACTAAAATTCTCACCCTCTACTTTACACAGGTGAAATCCCCCATTTTTGTAGTCTTCTATCACTCGATATGGACCCAACCACCTAGGTGTGAATTTACTTCCTTCATCAACATTTTTGTCTATTCATCTATCAAGTATTAATAGAAAATATCCCTCATATATTTCATGCTCATACACTATCTTGTTGTATTTCCAAGCCATCTAGTCAGCGTAAAATATATGTCACTATTTAGTGATGAGTCTAGCCTCATCAATACTTTCTAACTGAAAAAGCCACTCTTCTCGATAGCCTTCATCTCCTATAATTCCTTGGAGCGATATATAGAGACTAGTTATTTCAACTTCGAGTGGTAAAACTGCTTCGGCGCTAAATACCAAAGAAAAGGGGGTTTCCCCCGTTGGCGTTCTTACTTATGTCTAATAATCCCACAAGGCCGGAAAAATATTTAAATGCCAATCTAGTTTGTTTTCTTTGATGGTCTTAAGGAGAATGGACTTTAAGGTCTTGTTCATAGTCTCATCTTTTCCATTGGCCTGAGGTTATTAGAGAGAAGCTATGTGGTTAATTATTTTAAACTTTTCACATAGTTCATGTACTTCATCATTTTTGAAAGATGTCCCATTGTCTGAGTTGATGACTTGTGGCATCCTATACCTATGAATGATTTGGTTCAAAATGAACTTAACGATCACATATCTAGGTGTTTCACCTTTTTCTTAGATCATTTCTTTGAAGCGTTGACGAAACAGATAGGGTAATGGGCGTAGGAGGAATACCTGTTCAAATGTTGGTTCATGGGTTGTTGCGTGCGTATGACTTCTAGATCCACAACTGATTGTGAGAGCTTCCTGTTGGCTAGGAGGAACTACCTCTAATGAAAACAAGACCACTAGAAGGAATTAAACAATATGGGTAGTGAAATGCCTAGCGTATGCTATATCAAGGAAGTACGGTACTCCCTAGATGGTTATCAGTCCACTATTTTAAACAATTTAATGTTGTAAACAAATTAAATCCTATTGTTATTTTAAAATGAATTAGGCATCTCACTTAAAACACAATAAGAAATAGATCTAATGTAACAGGCTAAGCTAGAATAGAATCCAAAGGTCAAATAATTGGTTCTGGGTCTCTACAGGTCTGATAAAGGTCTCACGTAGATCACATGTCAATGAGGGTGAGGTGAAATTAGGTGGGTAGGTCTCTATTCTAGGTTGTGTGGGAAAACACAGAGACCGGTGTCGGTCAAGGATGACAGAAGGTGGTTTTGTGTAACTGGTGCCGATTACTTTCAGATTTTGAAATGTCACAGAACAAGCTGGGTCTCCTTTGTGATTATAAAAAGGACTTGGGTTGGTCGGGACGAGGTATTGGGTGATTGAAGTAGGATTTCGTGATATTTTAATGGGTATATGAAGGTGAAAATGTGGAGAAGGTCAATAGGGGGCAAGGTAAAAAAATGGATGATAAAATGATGATGAAACAAAATAACCAGGGAAGTATGATGTTGTACTTACTTGGATTCCATTCCTAAATGTCTGTGTGTGAGGGATGGAGGTGCTGATGATGGGTTTGAAGGTTGCAAGTGATCACCAGCTCAAGAAAAGCTTCTGCATGGGCTACATGTACACTCTTCTTTGCTTGGATAGATCAGATCATGGCTGGGATGGCTGTGCAGGAGAAGATGCTCAATCTCCTTCCTTGGATGCGAGTTTTCGCTGGAATTTTTTTCTCTGAAGATGCATTATCTCTCTAAGATCTGTTCTTACTCATCAACTTTCTCCCAATGTTTTCCAGCCTTTTCCAACCTTGAGAATAAGGTAGTTTTGGGGTTAAAAGGGGTAATCAATGGTGGTCCGGCTTAACTGACGAAGGTTAGGGGTAACTGACATCGATCAAGGCGGGATTTCCTAGGTTTACTAAACTAGGGAGATCCTCCTAATTTCTTTGGATCTTGTGTCGTTATCCCGTGGATTAGTCTGGAAGCTTCTTGTGAGCATGCAAGAATGTGGTTATAGGGAATGTAGGCATTGATTTTTACGGTTTGGGTAAGTCTTAGTTAGTTGTGGGAACTTGGTAAGAATAGGTCTTAGGTTGAGTTGGCTTGGTGAGGTGTCTAAGTGAATTGTATGTGGGGATATTATTTAAACAAGATATTTAAATAATAAATATAGTGAGGATAATGCATTAATTTAATTAAATTAATATTAGTGGGGGTTAAGGGGGTCAGGACTAGGTAAATGTAAAAAAGGGTGCTTATATGTCAAGGGACAAAAGGGGAGTGTGGCCTAATTTTAGTGTCTACATTTTGCCCCTTTTTGTTATGTAGCTTGTATTGGTAGGTGACCGTAACAAATATAAGATTTGGTTTCCCCATGTGTGGGTGAAGGTGATCCCCCTCAAACCAAGAACTGACGAGGCAACATTCTAAAGTGGTGAGTGGTTTGATAAAAGGTAAATATGAGGAAAAGGGTAAAATGTCTACTCAGACAATCTAGGTAATGGGTCAGGGTCACATGTAGTAACAGTCAAATGCACGCACACGTATAAACTATAGCACACTACCGTCTTGAAGAGTAAGAAACATCTACATCGTCTAAGGTCGATAGATTTATCCGAACAAGGTTGAAGTGAATCTGGTAGCCAAGGTATAAGATATGGTCAGGAAACACAACCTACGTTAGGTGCAGGAATGTTTAGGTATGTTCTGGTACACCGAAGGTAGGGTTAGGATAAACAGTCATGGCAATAGGCTAGGTAAGGTCATTTGGTCAATCAACAAACGTAATAGTGCCGTAGGGTATAACAAACACATGAGGTCAAAGGGCACTAGTGACGGTCTAGGTCTAAATATCGAGGTCACGACATGGGTAAGGCCAAGGTAGGGGTAAAATAATGAGTCCCCAAAGGAGGACAAATGGAGGTAATAAATGATGAGGTCAAGAAAGGTAAGGTAATGGGTTGGGTAAAGGTTGGATGGGGTAAAGGGGCAAGGTAAAGGGTGGGGTAAAATGGAAAAATAGGGGAAATTTGTAGGTTAGGTGACTGATGGCGGTCATTGATAACCAACGTTGATATAGGAAAATTGATGACAGTGAGATAGGGCATGAGATCGATGCTGATCAAGGGGAACTGATGTTGGTTAGGTCGGTTTTGTTATAAAAACAAAAAATCCACATTTTTATTATTCATTTGGTTATTTGTGAAGTGAAGAAACGACAAAAGAGAGAAAAGAGAGAGAAAAGTGTCTGAAGGAAAGGGGACAGTGAGCCAGCAGTCAGATTTGATGAGGGTTGGGTTGGTGAGTAGCGAGTCCACGAGATCAAGGTGAGATAGTTGATTGGTGGGAGGTTGTGGGTAGTTAGTTGGTGATGGAAGAGGCTAGAGAGGGATCGGGTGGACCACCGACATAGCAAGTAGACATGCCACTGAGACGGCGGCAGCGTGATGAGGTAAGCACTGAACTCTACATGGTTGATTAAATGGATTAGAAGATTTGGTAGTGGTTAGTTTTAGGGTTTTGAAGTTTGTGGGTGGGCAAAAGTTAAATGTGGGTATGGGGGAAAAAATCGGTAAAAAAAAGAGGGGGGGGAGGGTAGTAAATTGTATAGGTGGGGTGGGTAGGGGTTTTGGGGTAGTGTAGGTCATTATAGGTGGGGTAAAAGGGACATGTGGGAGAAGGATTTTTTTTATTTTTTTTATTTTAAAAAAAGGGGGGGTTTGGGAAGTCACGGATTTTTCCACGACAGTGATCAGCGTTGGTCAATCTTGGCCAGCGTTGGTTGGTAAGAGCTTGGATCGGTCACAAAACAGGTGACCAATTTCGGTTAAGTGGTAACCGTGGTCAGTAAAGATGAACCAGTATCGGTCACAAAAAAGGTGACCAATGCCGGTTTAAGGGTGACCTGAGTCGGTTAGGATGAACTAACACCAGTCAATATTTTAGGCACAAGGGGGGAAAAATGATGTAGGTTAGGTGGTTGAGATGGGTAGGGTAAAAATAGGGTGGTGGGAAATGATAAGTGATGAATATGGTCATGGTAAAGGTAGATTAATGTTGTTCTTGGATTGGATGTAGGGGAGATTGTAGTTACACATGCAGGATAGGGTTACGTCTCTATTGGTTACCTTGTGTAGCTTAGTGAACCCTTTGGAGCTGCAGCACGTGGAGGAAATGGGATTGAGTGGGATTCGGTGCTACCGACATGTTGTCTGGCAGCCCAGTTTGATGGTCACGCTCATCGATAGATGGGACTCTGCGACCAACATGTTCCACCTTTCGACGAGTGAGATGGCTATCACCTTAGAGGACGTGTTCCAAATTTTGCATTTACCCATGTTGGGGACAAAGGTTTACTCTATCTCCTCTGAGTCCTCAAAGGAGCTGATCGGGATATTTTTTGGTGAGGGGGTGGTGGAGCTGAGATTCCATAGTGCCAATTTGAGCTATGGAGAGATGTACATAGCTCATCCAGATGAGACGAGCCTAGTAGTTTTATTGATGGAGGTAGTGTGCTGCTATGCACTTCCAGATGCATATGGTGGATGATTTCCTAGATCACTAATGGGGGTGCTCCATGATATGATGGTGCATGAGACATGTATTTCCTAGGCACCAGCATTCTTGGCGCAGCTATACAGAGAGTTATGGGCGTATGGGCGGTTACGTAGGTTTAGCATGTGTTGTACATTTATACTGCACTGTTGGGCCTACGAGCACATAATATGTGTTCGAATGATAGGGATTCCCCGAGTAGATGCATTTCCCACGAGATGTGTTCAGTTGGGATATAAGAGATGAGTGTCGGTTGTAGGAGAGTGGAGGTCAGATAGGCCGACATATGATGTGGCCCATTTTCGGCAGTTGTTGGAGGGGTTGTCCGGAGTGGACATTATCTGGAGGCCATATGTGGGATTCCCCTCATATAGGCACATACATGAGGAGGTACATACATGAGGAGCTAGCTAAGCTCCAGCTAGAGAGGTGGATACATGGTCTTCGTGCCAGGGAGGATGAGATGATCCTGGTAGACAGGGTCTAACGGTAGTTTGGGCTTGTACAATATATTCCTGTCCTTCCCACAATATCGAAGAGATGATGTGGAGAGGCCTCTACCTCTACCACAACCTACAATGCCTACAGGGGAGGAGGAGCAGCCATTGGATTGGAGGATTGATGATGTAGGATGCACAGATAGGTATAGACAGTGGTGGATGGTTCAGTTACAATCCAAACCACCTAGACCGGGGCAACCTGACTTAGCTACCGTTACAGTGTAGAGAGACGCCCTATAGGGGAAAGTAGCGATGATGATCATGTAGATAGGTATACTACAGACACAACTGAAGGGGTCAGAGGCAGAGGCAGTAGAGCTACGAGTACAGGTGGCCAGTCTGCAGGCCCAGATGGTGGAGGGAGAGGGTGGAGGAGATGGAGATAGACATGGTTAGGTGGCAGCCTTACTGACTCAGGTGGTAGGTTTAAAAGGCCAGTTGGCCATAGCCCAGACATAGATTGGGGCCTTACAAGCCCAAATACAGTCACAGGGTCAGGGGCACCACCACAGCCACAGGGATAGGGGGCACCACCACAGGTGCACGGAGTTAGTCTCAGTTCGAGTGTAGGGCAGGTACAGGGACCGAGACCTATGGGACCACCACAGACTGTGCCTATGTCTAGGTTATGGGATGCCCTAGGTGAGGAAATATATTATCAGGACCAGCTCATGGCAACTGAGATAGACTTCCTCTGTTATGAAGAGTATAGGGCACATCAGGCATCCAGTGAGAGGACGAGATCCCGCAAACATAGTTTGGAGATCACAGGAGGTCAGTGAGCTCCGAGGCCTTATCAGGGAGAGGCCACCAGTGCATGGTGAAAAGAGCTAGGTGATGTTCTAGTAGGGCCACAGGAGGCCAAGGGTGTAGGTGACACAGAGATGGAGAATGTCTGGCGAGATGCCTGAGATGTGGTCACCTGATTATATACTAGTTATTTTTTGGATATATATACCGGCCTGTGTGCCGAAGATAGTGAGGATATACAAGTGATTTTTGTATATTGTGAGAATATACCAACCTGCATGTTGAAGATTTTTTATATTGATTCATTCATTCTTTCTGTATATATGAGACCATCCTGCGTGCCGATTACATTTTGTATTGTATATGGGCCTGCATTTCGACATTTTGGATATGATGGTCATGATGAGATAGGCATGTATTTTGAGATACACATTTATTGATTGATATGATGAGATTCATGGTATTTTCTGATGTGTTAATATGTGTATGAGATATTGGATGTATAGCTTGTGTTAGATGAGATATGGATTTGTTACTTTGATATGGATGGAAATTAGGTGAGTTAGGTATGATGGAGCTAGGCTGGTTTAGGCATGGATCGAGTTAGGTCATAGGCATGGATCGAGTTAGGTCACAGGAATGGATTGAGTCAAGTTATGGTTAAGCATGGATTAGTCAGGTTGGTTAGGCATGGTTGAGTCAGGTTATTGTTGGGCATGGATTAGTCAGGTTGGTTAGGCATGGTTGATTCAGGTTATAGACATGGTTGAGTTAGGTTATAGGCATGGATCAGTCAGGTTGGTTAGGCATGGTTGAGTCAGATTATAGGCATGGTTGAGTCGAAAGTAGGTTTAGCTATGATTCATTATTTTGGCAATGAATGATACTATGGGTCATATGTGAAATGTTCTATAATCTATGCATAGTGATAATAGAGAGATGGCAGGTGTAATAAATGTATGTTGTGGTAAGCAACTTGTTATGTATGTGGCTTAGTTTCCAATTTTGTTAGAAAAGGGGAACTAAGTGAAATTTGATGTAAATGGTGAGTTAAGTATGGTTGATGAATTGTTTTAGGGTAGAAAATGGCTGAGCTAACCTCTAAGGTCCCCATGCCCTCGGAGTGCTACCTACATAGTCCTGGAAAAAAGGGACCTCAGGATGATGTAGTTCTCCCATGAGCTAGGGAAGAATATGAGAATGAGTTGGTAGGTTTTTGGGCATGTTATGGGTTTAGGTGTAACATGTGTGGGTAGATTAGAGGTAAAATGATGCAGGTGAATGTGATTATGGAGAAAGGGAAGGACTATCGCAAAGGTAAGCGTCGAGTACCAAGTCCTGTATAAGGTAATGAAAATGTAAACAAAGATGGTTAAAAAATAAGAGGGGGGCAATAAAGCCACCTGATTGGGTAGGATCATACCGAGTAGAACATAACTTGGAGGGGGTGATGAACACAAGACCTGAAAGGCATTGCATGATTAACGGTTCTACAGTGAAAGTGTCACATGATCACAAAATGTTGAAATTCCAAGATGTACCTTGAGGTGATTGGGGAAATGAGAGTGGAAATGGTAAGGTGGGTGAAAGGTAGTTAATTTTATATGTTGAAGTAACAAGACCTTTGGGCAAGGGATCTTAGGTCACAATGGGCAAGTCCATGACTAAAAGTTTTTTTGTGTTGATAGACTGATCGATGCAGGAAGTCTCTATAGATTAAATAATATGGTACTCCTTAAGGTCCTTGTGAAGCTGATCGATGCGGGAAGATTCGGTTTCTCTCATTTTTTTTTTAGAGCTTCACATAGCTATCCTTTGAGGGAGCAGTCTATTTATAGAAACAATTTGGTCGAGAGGAAGATTTCCTTTTGAGGGAGTCATCTTTTATTAGAAGTTTGACTCAAGGAATTGGATCCCATTTGAGGTCTTTGAAATCATGGAGAAGACCAAGGTGGAGGATAGGACTCTTGTTCAAAAGGCAAGATGGAATGACCATGGGATATCATCTAAAGGTAGAGGAAAAGTATCCATGAGAATCATGCTATGTGCAGTGCCGTGGTACACATATTCAAGAGAAGATAATAAGTGACACGTACTCACATGATTCTTGTTTCATCATTAGGGAGGTGTATGAAGTGGATGGCACTCAAGGGACGAGCCTGTAAAGAGATAAAGGGTGAGGTAGGACAACAAGCCAAAAATAGAATGGTCAAAGATGCAATGCATTAAGGGGCTCAGGTTCAGGTTTACCATGAAATGAGGATAAATGATAGGCACCTGATCCATAGGTATAAGTTAAAATGTATGGTCCAAGCCAATTAGGAACAAATTTTCCCTGTTTACTTTTTTCTGCTTTGGTTATGTGTTGATTTTCTTTCAAGACAAGGTCACCGACTTGGAAGGTTCGTTCATGAACACATTTTTCATAAGCATGTTTGGTACGTTCTTGATAGACTTGAAGGTGACCACAGTGTTAAGATGATGTTCGTGTAATAATTCTAGTTGTGCTAAGCGGTCTTGATGAAATTCATCATCAGTAAGCATGTCATGGAGAGAAATGCAAAGTGAGGGGATTTGGACTTCGAGAGGTAGAATAGCCTCTATACCATAGACCAGTGAAAAGGGTGTGGCCATAGTGGAAGTGTGAATACTAGTGTGGTATGCTCATAGGGAAAAAGGAATGTGCCTATGCCAATCCTTCCCAGTATCGTCAACCACTTTCATGAGAATTTTTTTGAGGGTTTTGTTAGTTGATTTAGCTTGGCCATTGGTTTGTGGGTAATAAGGTGATGATAAACTAAGATGAATGTCGAAGGCGTCGTAAAGTTTTTGCAATGCTTTGTTTTTGAATTATTTTCCATTGTCAGTGATGAGGCGATGAGGAAAACCAAAGCGACAAATGATGTGATGGTTAATGAAATCACATATCTTCTCGGCTTTCATAGAGATGAGTGGTATAGATTCCACCCATTTTGTGTAGTATTCGGTAGTAGTTATGATCCATTGATGGCGTTGGGAAGAATGAGGATTGATTTCTCTGATAAGATCCAAACCCCATTGAGAGAAGGAAAAAAGGTCACGAGTGACCTGTAAGGCATGACTGGGTATATGATGAAGATTAGAATGTTGTTGACATTTGACACAAATGTTTTGACATAGTCGCAACAATCATGGTTAAGGGTCAGCCAGTAATAGCCTAGGTGAAGAATACGCTTAGCCACAACAAAGGCCACTAAAGTGACCTCCACATATGCCATCATGAACCTCCTTAATGGTATAAGGAATTTCAGAAACTTCTGGAGGCATTCACAAGAGAAATACCATCAAAGCCACGGTTTATAAAGGATTCCCCCAAGAATGATTTAACGAGAGACCTTTTTAAGGAAGGTGTGTTGTCTGTTACGAGTGAGATCAGGAGGTAAGATGGGAAAGAGAAAACGTAGTCGGAGTACTGTTTTATACCAAAGGTCACTTGGGTCAGGGGTGTCGGTTTCTGATTGAGTAAACATCGTGAAGTAAATAATAAGGTGAAGGGGAGGCGTTTATACGGTGACAAAGATTTTGGAATCGGCAGGGGAAGCGGGTATTTGGGAAGCTAAGCACGGCCATGGTATCGAACAAAATTTGTTGGTTTGAACATGGGATGGTTTGAAGGGTTGTAATGATCAAAGGTGGTCAAAAATATGCCTACATGATGTTTTATACTTTTGAAGTATCTCATTTATGACATTGGTTACATACCATTGACTTGGTTTACAAACCAATTCTGAATCACCAAAGATGTGGATTGATTTGACATCTAGGGTATATGTGGCTTGGAGACCTAGTACGAGTGCTTTGTACTCAGAAATATTGTTGGTGCATTCAAAGGTCTAGTTTTGAAAGAAAAAGGCATGGGTTCTCCATCCAGAGGAAATGAGGATAATACCATTCCTCACCCCCATGCTAACACTTGGAACCATCGAAGAACAGTGTCGTTTGGTAAGGGGGTTTTGTCCAGGGAAAGGGTAGCAATTGACTCATTGGGAAAGTCAAAATTAAGAGGATTGATCCTTGGAAATAGGTGCGTCGACCAGTTGGTTGGTGATATTCTTGCCCTTAATGGACTTTTGATGAATGAATTCAAGAATAAAGATCATCTAAAAGCATAAGCCATTATGTGGCACGCTGATTTTGATAAGGTTTGGCATACATGCAGTGTAAGGGATCGGTTTGTTCGGTCACGACATAGGTTTTGTGGTTGAGTAGGTAATGGCAGAGTTTTGGTGGAAATGAAAACTAAGTCTAAGAAAAGTTTTTTCTAGATGGTTGTATCAGGTTTTCATAGTCCAAAAGAGTACGGCTTATGTAATAAACCACTCTTCTCCCTGTGTTATTCATCGCGATGAGCGAGCATAGCTCCCAAGGAATGACCAGTAGCTGATATGTATAGGTAAAAAGGTTGATCGTATTTAGGTGGAATGATGGATGGGTGGTTGGAGAAGGTATTTGTTTTAGGGCCTCAAAAGATTTTGTGACAGTTATCAATCCCATTTAAAGGAGACATCCTTCCTAAGCAGATGATGAAATGGTTGACACCGATCAGATAATTATGAAATGAAACAACGAATGGACTACAATTTACCTTGCAGACTATCAGAGTTTTTTATGGTTAGTGGGTGGAGGCATTTCCAGAAATGGCCTTGAATTTAGTAGGGTCAACTTCTATACCATGGAGGGAAAACAATTAAATCCCAGGAGATTTCTTGAGAGAACTACGAAGATGTACTTTTTTAGGCTGAAGGCAGACACAATATTTAATGAGGTGGTCAAAGATGGTTTTTGAGGATGGTGAGGTGCTTTGAGTGATGTTTTAGATTTGGCCAGGAGATCATCCACATAATCTTCCAATATGTGATGCATGATATCATGGAAAGGTGTAAGTCATAGCACGCTGATATGTGGCACCAGTGTTTTTTAAGGCCAAAAGGCATGACTCAATAACAAAAGGTTTCCCCAAGGGGTAATGAATGTGGTCTTGTGATGATCTTCTGGGGCAAGAAAAATTTGGTTATAACCTGAGAATTCATCCATGAGTGAGAGAATCTCATGACCAACGGTGAGGTCAACTAGTTTGATTAATACCGAGCAAGGGAAAGTTGTCTTTTGGGTAGGCTAGGTTGAGGTCATTGGAAGTCCGTGCAAATGCGGAGTCCCCCTATTGCTTTAGTAACAAGGACAATGTTAGAAAATCCAATGAGGATAATCAATGGGTAAGATGAAGGAAATGGAAATAAGGCATTGAAGTTCTTCTTTGATACGAGAAGAGCAATGCAATGGTGCATTTTTCCTCAGCTTTTGTTTGATAGGTTTTGGCAATCAGGAAATGGTTTACAATATTATGGACCACTATGGTGGGGGTCAATACCGGGCATATCTATGTAAGACCAAGCGAAAGCATGGTTACGATCTTCAAAGAAAAGAAAGTGATGGCTTCCTGTTTCAGTAGCATCTAAATATTATCTGATCTTTAAGATGTGTGGGTCATCCTAAGTATGAATGTTGATCTCAATAGTCAATTCATTCAACATAGTTTGTGTCTTAGAGGGTAACGACCGATGAATATATGAGTCTTCTGCACCAAGGTAGGTGAGTATGGATTCATCATCCTGACATTAAACAACGTTAATTATAGGTGTTTCATCATCGATCATCTCAGGATACAGGAATGGAAGAGTGGAAGGAGCCTTGCCTTCGCATTGATAAGTCAAAAGGCCCCAAGGAAATGGTGTTTATGAAAAAAAAAAGTTAGGGGGGATAGATTCAAGATCCATCGACTCTGTCGATGAGGGTGGCGATGAAGGTGGAGCAGGTGAAGGTAGTGATGAAGATGCAGGTGGAGAAGGGCTAGGGTCCTCAATGAGTTCAAAGCAGGCCCTGTTTGGTAGGAGGTTCGGGGAAGATGATACCACTACGGTCGTTTATGTTTGTCAGGTGGTACAATGGGAATAAATGGTATGGCGGCCTTGCTCGTAAAATCCAAAACAAAAACCCTTCCACCGCACTGTGGTGCTAGGAAGGTGTGGGCGAAGTGGTGATTAGTAAGTGATTGGAAGTCAGCAGAAAATGGGCGGGGTTTGTGATGGTGGTTCAAGTGTGTAGGTAGTAGTATCAAGTCCCCCATAGGTGAGACTAGTACAAAGATGAGGAGGACCATAAATGAGAGCATTCTCTTATACAGTGATCATAGCAAGGGTGTTGGTGAAGGCTTCCATACTCTTGTGGAGTAAGGAATGTGTTGACACTATATAGGTGGTACTCCCCCTAGAGTGAGGCGTTGAAAAACACCTTCCAAGGGATCAGTGGTTGGTATGTAAGGTAGCTGGAATGGATGATGTGTCAGAGGTTAGATGTGAAGGTGGAGTTAAGCGGATTGGGAAGCTAATGGGTCAGCCGTGGAGGTTATAGCAGTGGTAGGAATGGAGGATTTAGGTATGTGTGAGTAGAAGCAGCAGCTGTACTAGTAAGTGGAGGCATAGGTGAAGCGGTATTGGTTGCGGAGGTAGACGCCTTGGATGGGTATGAGCACATCATTGGGTCGGTAAAGCATGTTGCATGTTTTGAAAGGTGATGGGTCAGCTAGAATGGTATAAGTGTGTCCTTCGTGTTCAAAACTTTACACAATGATGCAAAGTGGAAGGAACGCAACCCATGACATGGATCCAGGGTCTACCAAGCAACAAGTTATATTGGAAATTCCCCCTCCAAAACATAAAACAATTCTGGAATAGTGTGGGGGGCCCACGTGCAAATGTGAAGGATGATAGTGCCTAGTGTGGAGGTGATAGCATCATTGAATGAACGCAACATGACCAGATGTTTATGCATACAAGTTGTCAAGTATCTGCATTTTCAGCAAATGCATGGGATGAAATGATGTTAATGCTAGTGCACCTCCATCAATCATCACATGGTGTACCTGTATGTCATCAATGTGGATGAATTATGAAGAGGGATGGGTCTGGGTCACCAATCGTTTTGGTGTGGCAATTGCGATCTCCTCCTCTGAGAAGCTAAGGGGTGGCCACTTGGTGAATCTAAGAAAGGGGAGGATGAAGTTGATAATTTGATAAGAGAGGCTACCATAGATGGGGTGTGATAAGAGAGGCTACAGGTGTAGGGTCATTGGGTAAAACCTATCAAATAGATTGAAGAACCTCCATGAGGTACTTCAACGATGGGATTACTGAGGTTCGGATGAGGTCATATAAGGACAATTTTGAGGGGACACATTCAAATGTAGTTGTTTTTAGCATGGTGCGATGTGTGATGCCATTAGAAATGAGGTATGTGAGGCCGTGTATAGTTATTTTAGGTATCGGTACATATGGTATGTTGGGTATAGGATTGGCTGGTGGGTCATTTGCCTTGTCTTTACCCTTCTACGCATGTGTAGTGACATGTATCATGTTGATTTGAGGGGAGTTGAAAAATGGAGAAGGTGTAGGATGAGTGGTTTAACAACATGAAGGGAACAAAAACCTAGAGGAAGAGGAAAACGCTATGAGGTCAGTTGGCACACAATGACATTTGGGTGGTGGCATGGACCCAAGTTTCTCTAATGCGAACCATGTTTAATTTTAAATCTTGAGGGAGGCTCTAGGAGAGGTGAGGGTGGAGGTTTTGCTTGTTTGAGTGGGCAGTGTCCTGGAATGGGTGTTGACTGAAGTAGGATCCTTATCGAGAAGGCACCATAGTCATCAAATTTGGTTTTCTAGTGGACACAATTGGATAAGGATAGTTTTTCAAGGCCTTGTAGTTCTCCACATCATGCCCTAGCAAATTACGGTATGCGTAAATTTTTAGTATCATCAAACATTTTCCCCATTCCCAGCTTCTGAGGGGGGTCCTCAGGACAGAGTAGACTCTAAATGTGACATTCTAGAAGTCTCGAGGTGCCTGGTTTAAATATTTAACTTGTCATGGTTGACCCTACCAGTGGATCGTAATGGGAAGTGCCATCCAATTCCTCTGGGTGTAGGTATGGTACCATTTTCGATGCACAGCTGCTATTTTTGGAAGGGTAGGAATCCATTTTGGAAGAAATGGTTCTTTGGCGCCGGTGTGGTTTTAGGTATCACTCGTGAATCATATACTGGGAACCAAGTCATAGTCACATGAAATGGTTAGGAGGGTGTGGGGATCTTTTGATCAAAGTATTCCTTGTTGCTGGGGTCAGTGGGGTTTTTCTTCTTATAGCTTGTATCCTTCTTGGCTATTTCCCTAATGTGGGTGTACGAGGTCTAGCAGGAATGATAGATGCACCAACCTTTCTTTTACTGAATCGTTTTCATCATGGGGATAATTTTTCATAACTCTCATAGTGAAGGTATATCAAACGGGTCGTAATAGGAAAAACTGGATCAATGCCATAAGGCCAACTGAAATGTGGTCGAGTATCATGTTGCTGACTTTGATGTTGCCCTAATATGCCCACAATGTGCAAATGGAATTCCTGTTGTATCCCACGTATGTAAATACAAGGTTAGCATCTTTTGCTAGAATTGACACAACACAAAATTTGTTCGTGTCCACCTGGTCCATTATGTGCTTGGCTTGTATGTTGCTTGACCATTTCCTGGAAAGCTTAGGTCAGAAGAACTTATGGGACAAGTACGGGCGTGACTACCACGGTCGGGGTAATGAAGTGGCTGAGTTGATTCTGTTATAGTTTTGTAATGGAAAACCAAATCTAGGTGAAAATGCGTTCATATGATGAACCTTGCCAGGATCTAGCATGGAGTCTATTTTTCAATAGGGCCTAGCTTCAGTACCCACTTGGTTAAATAATCGGGGTGACAACTACAAGTACTTATATTGGCATGGGGTAGTTTAGGCAAATGTTTGGACCTAAAATGGGTTATTCCCCACTTTTAAAGGGACCAAGTGGAAGAATATGGGATAAGGGAGCTGAAGAGTGGTTAGGTGTTACCATGTGTATCGTGGAGGGGGTATGCGACAACGGTGGTCTGTACATGGTTTGATTGGTCGATATGTCTTTAAAAAGAGTAGTGGCCAGTGATAACCTGCATCCAGGGATCCTTCTTGCATATAAGTTGAGTCGGGGAGTAAGTGGCCACTCCACATAGTAAAACCATTATGGACATTCTTCTATCAGCTCCTTGGCCAAATGATCACGTCCAACTGCGTCTCTGGGTGGATTGTTCATCAGGTCCTATTTAAAATTATACTCCATGCAGAATGTGTCTTAGATATTGGGAATTGACTAGCTTGAGTAATCTTCCTCTAGTATTTGTATTGACACCATCAGGAAACTAAAATTCATATTAGATAATTGGGTAGCATATCTATGTATGATCACTAGGGATTGTGTCAAAGGGATAACAATGCTGGCATCTAGGAAATCATCATGGATCACAAGATGGAACCTAAACCATCATAGCGTCAAGAGAGTGCATCAGCATTGGACATGCTTCTTTCTATGGCCTGGATCTAGGTAATGTATGCAAATCCTCAAATTCTGGGTGTAGCAGATAATGGGATCTCATCTATGGCTGGAGGAGGTCCCTAATGGGTAAAGGTTTATTTACAATGGTGAAGCTTTAGAGCCTGATGATATGTTACTGTAGACACCAAATTTGTGTCTTACGACCTCCCGTACCATGCATCTCATTTCGCAACCTAACCTCGTCACCTAAACCATACACAATTATTTATTAATTACCTTACAATTAATAAATCCACATCTCCATACCTGCCACCTACTCATTTTTGCCACCCTCATCATGACCTAGTCCCTAACCCTAAACTAACCTAATTAAGACCTATAACTTGGTCTACATCCACACTCATGACTAATGACTCCTCACTCGCACCTAAAACCCATGACCTCCATAATGACTTGACTAAGCCCACAACTAATCCCTCGGGAGAAAAAGGAGGGAAAATTGGCTATTTTACTTAAAATAGCCCACTGTGACCTGAACCGATACCGGTTTCTACTGCGATCCACTGTCGGTTACGTAACCGCCATCGGTTCCCTGTGAATGACCTCCCCCAACCAAAAACAAAGGATCTGAAGATTTTTCATTTGATCGAAAAAAAGGAGAAGTCATCGAAAGGATCCGAATTCATTTGGACTGGGCAGAGACAAGTGAAGGAACAGAGACAGAGTTGGCAGAGAAAGGACATTAAGCCCAAGACTGCAACTGAGTAACCAGAGCCCTGTGACACTCATCTGAACATTGGGAGAGGAAGAATAACTCATCTTCTGATTGTCAGATCATCCTACCTGAATTCTATCTTTGTCATCGCAGTCCCCTTGGATCCTGTATCCTCCATCGGGAAACCAGTAAGTAGTAGTCTTGTATGTCCTTTTAATAACATTTCTTGGAACTCTGAATCACAGTACCATTATAAATTCTATTCCTAGATCCTACTACCCAGTAAACACACTACATCTAAACTGTACATTCCTCTACCCTTACGTTACCCCAAGAACGACCCTCCATCACGTACTCTCTGAGTCCTTCCCCATCACCCCGTTACCTATTCCTCCCAGCTCATTTACCAGCCTTATAAACAACACAGACCACCCTGCAACCAACCTATATCCAGAAGCACCTAGATTATTGACCCTACCGGTGTCAGTTATCCCCTACCAGCATCAGTTCTCTAACAGCGGTCGGTTATCCACTGACTGGCATCGGTCACTGTGACTTATACCCAAAACTTTCCTCTCACCTATTTGTCTCCTAATAACCTCAGATCTAGTTAGGTTTATCTCTATAACTCGAGCTGAACGTATCAACGACCATTGACCAAATAAAATGCCATGACATTTTATTATTGATAGTTTAGTCCTCTAATGCTTTGTAACAAGGTACCTAAATCGTGATTTTGCAATAGCTTCTTTGTTATCATTTGTGTTAATTCATATTAGTAGGGGAACTGACCACCTTCAAAAGGAAGTTTTATATTTCCTGGGCCCAAGGCAGTTCCCTCAGTTATTGCCTAATTAAAATCTGGTGGTCTTGTATTCTTACTTGCAGGTAGTCCTTCCAAGACAAAAAGGAGTTCTTCGCAGTCGATCTAATCTCTCTCTACGGTACGCGCACACCCTCCCAACATTCAACAAGTATTCCTCCTAGCCCTAACCCTTATCTGTTTCTCAAGAGGAAATGAAAGGATAGAAGCAAACTCTATTCCACAGAACTGAAAAATTCTGTGTGAAACATTTTGGCACGCCTCGGTGGGGACTCATTTCGGGTTTCTGTTGATCTCTTGCTTACTTTCATATAGGGAGCATACTTGCTGTTTTTCTTCTCCTAGATATTTCACAAGGTATTTTTGTATATTTGGTAAAAGAATTTGTTTTTGCTTTCACAGTCTTTGCATTAGTGAAAGTCGTCTCTCTTTGCTTCATCGAATATCATTTTCGATTTGGGTTTAAAACACGTGCATCACATTTCTTGCTTGCTGCTTTCAATTCTAGTGACATGTAGATTAAGTAACAGGTCGTACACATGGGGGTGATATCCACGGTATTGACAAGAAATTAATCTTACTTTCACTGCACAAACACATACCGAAATCACTGACATAACTAACACAACAGCTCAAAACATCCCCCCTTTTCTGTGGTATTCCTCCGCCCGATTGAGGTAACCTTATAAGCAAAAACAAACTTGACATTTCCCCTAAGTCTTGTGTTTAGGATTCTGACATCATTCTACGTCTAAGGGCATAAGCTCAAATTGATAAACACTAATCCTAGGTTTAGTCTATTAATTTGCTTGTGTATCTTGTTTGTTTTCAGTTCTGTTTCTCTGTCATACACTGTTTCAGTTATCACTTCAGAACAATTTGATATTAGTACTAAGCATTGTTAAAAACTCAAATCAGTAGCTTCTTATATTTTCTTATACCAGTCTTATTATACCGATATCGGTTAACCGACCGACATCGGCTATAGTCTAACTGACATTGGTTAGCAGACCGATATCGGTTACTGTCTTTTACAGTTCCTGACAAACCAGCAACCTACCAATTTCAACATTCTGAGGCTGTTTCTGTTCCTAATAGATTGAAACCCTACTGTGTACTCTTGTCCATGGTTGTTATCACTCGGAAGCAAGCCGCCGCCATGGTTTCACATGCTTGCTCTGTGCCTTTGCCTAAATCGCCCCCCTTCACATTCTATAGGGAATCCTACGGATACCAGCGAGGTTCCTAAAATTCCTGTAGGAGATAAAGAATTTGCCAAATTTCTGGATGCTAATCCTAGCGCTGTACAATACTATTTGTCTCATGCCCCTGACCGTACATCCAACGGTCAACTCCTTGTTGTCATGCCTATCAGTATAGCTGCTCATTTAGCTCCTTCTCCGCCTGATAACTCCGATTTGCCTTCTGCATCCTTAGCCCCGTCTCCCAATCCAGCAGCTTCAGATGTTCATACGACACAGATTGGATTTCCTTTGGTTAATCTTGGGCCTCACATGTCATTACCTCCGACTGCTCCTACCTTGTCTCTCTTGCAGACTGTTCCATTCATGACTTGCTCTCTGCCACCTATCCACATGAGCTTTCCTTCTCAAGCTCCACCCACATTTTCATTCCCACACACGTATCCGGTGACCTCAACATCTTATATAGGACATCCCTATTCGGTCACCTCAACACATTCATCCTCCATACCTTATAAACATTTAATGCCACCATTGTCTAGTGGAGGCCCTTGGCCCAATTTTCCTCCATTTGCCGCAACCGCACCATCAGCTCATCCAACCACGGATTTCATCAAGCAAATGATGGACAAAATGCAAAATCTGGAGGCTTCTGTTTCAGAAAGCCGTAGCACCCTAACATACGAGCAAGTTTGTCAAGAGCCTATCCACCCTTCTGTCCCCCTTCATTCATATCCTCCTCAATGGGAATTACCAAAATTTACCCGTTTTAATAGTAAGGAGGACCCTCAACAACACTTGCGATCATTTAGACATGCCTACTATCTGATTGCTCACGACAATGCTTTACTACTCTGCACCTTTCCCATGTCCTTATCAGGACCCACCTTGGAGTGGTACAGTGCTTTAACCCAGCACTCAATCTTCTCTTTTAACCAGCTAGCCCAATCTTTCTTGGATCATTTCTCCATTAACATTGCCAAGAAAGTATCTATCACCGAACTCTATGCCATCCGATAATTTGAAGATGAATCTATCGCAGATTTCATTGGATGATGGCGGGGCCTTATCAACCAACTTACGTATGCCTTGCCTCAGGCCGAACTTATCGAACTCTTTACGCAGGCCTGCGCTAAGCACATCTCTCCTACCCTCCAAATTCAAACTTTCCGCACATTTGATGAGGCCTTTACTATGGCTCGAAAACTAGAGATTCGAGCCTTAGAGGAAGAGAAATTGTGGTTGCGCAACAAAAACCCCAATTTCCAAACCCAAGATTCCACCAACAAACCTAACACCACCAATCCTCACCCATCAACTGCTTTGAAATCAAAAGGAGCTGTGCACGTGGTGATGGTCAAATCCCAACCACCGTCTAATACCCCGCCAAAAACCACCTATAAGTATAAAATTGAGCCCATCAACTACACCCCCTTGGGAGAAACTTATGGTGTGATATTGGAAAAATTACTTAAAGCAGGAGCCATTACCTTACCTCCTATTAAACCTCACTCCGGGTTTTATTCCACTCACGCCATACCTTCTTGGTACAAAGAAAATGACTTCAGTAACTTCCACCACGTGAAGGGACATAGTCATGAAAACTACAAAATGTTGAAAAACATAGTGCAGGAAATGGTTGATGCAGGTGATATAGCCCTCGATAATCCTAACGCCCCTACTAACCGAAATTTGAAAATTTTCAACAAACTATTCCCAAATCACTCTTCTAACAGTAACATAAACCAAGATATCTTAGCTGAGGAGAGTGTTCATGAAATCCATGCAGTCTTCGACTCCCAGCCAAAAGCCTCTATCGAAAAATATCTGAATCAAGCCTCTTCACTAATGCAGGAACCCGAACCCCCTTCATCACCATCAAGACAAGATGAAATCCTTGCCGTTCCTTTACCCATCAAGGAATTAACCACCCAGAGTTCTCTTCTCACAAATGAGCCCTCTTACACCACATCCTTGCAAGACTGTGAGTGGATGTTATCTAACTTATCTATTTCCCAAACGTCTCCTTCTACCATTCTTGCTGTACAAGAGGAAGGTTCACCACTTCTTTTGTCATCTTTAGATGAGAAACCTCTTGCACCGACATCACCACATTCTTTAAACATGACGGATCCTCTCAAACATGCGCTCCTACCTATTAGTTCTTCATCGCCTAAATATTTTCAGTGACCGGTTGACCTCTTAACACCCATTGATACAGTGCCTTATCTACCCCCTGTATCACACCCACAGTGGACCGGAATCACAACCCACCTTTCTTCCATACAAAAGTTCCTATTCACATGTGAGGACTGTCATTCCCCAGAAGATAGATAGGTCCTATGGGAACGTTTGAGTACACCATATTCTACTCAAATGCAGATGACCGATCCAGACGCCTCTACCATATACCCGAAGTGTTTTACAGAAACTTAAAATGCCTATGTCCTCATCTTCACCCCCCTCATCTCTACCAAATACCTCATCCACCTCTATTAACCTAACCAAATCTTCCCCTATGCTTGGGACCTCACCAATACCCAGTCTAACACACCCACCTAAGCGGCTTGATTTATCTAAAAATAAAGTCGTTCATCCACTTAGGAGATAGACTCAATCTCCTCAACCTATGTCTCTATCACAACTAAAACCATCATCATCACACCTACCTTCCATATTGGGACCTCATCCCTCCACCTTGCAACAATATATCATACCTCCTGCGTTTTCTTTAAAACGACCTACGCCTTCTGCACCCATACAGAGATCTAAGGGTACATCAACACCGTCCACCCCCACGTATCCTGTCCACCTACCAACCCTAAACAAATTCCGTCATCATAAGATTTGTTTGCTATCACTCCTATTTCTCCATGGTTGTTTTCTGATACCACATGATCTGTGGCCTCATCATCTAACCAACTAAACATAGCTTCTGCGCCAAAGAATCCATGTTTAGTTAAAACCCATTATAAAAACTCCTTGGCTAAACCACCACCCATACAAACCAACCATACCCCATCATTACCAGAAACTACCCAGTCAATAGCCTCATCTTCCTCTGACTTTGACCCACTCAAAGGGTCTTACGCCAAAATCCTTGCTATGTTGGTAGAGAATGCGACCATTTCCCTACCCCAACTTAGACCTTATGATCCATCTAAACCTCGACCTATAGGTTATGATGAGTCTAAAATCTATGCTTACCACCGCACACCAGGACATGACGTAGAGGGATGCAAAGTGTTGAAAGCCATACTTCGTCAGTCACCTCTCTCAGATAGAAAAGTTAAGAAAGACAACTTACGAAGAGAGAGACCTTTAGCTTCAATTCCCTCTCCTATACCACCTGTCCCCGCCTCACCAAGATCTATCATTATTACAGCCCAACCTCTTGAAGACCATGACTTATCCCTACCATCTTCCTCCTCTCGTATTCACGAGATCAATATGATTAGTGTTGCTACTTGAGGGCAGAAAAACAATGGGAAAGAGAAAGAAAACACACCTGCTGCATCTCTTTCTCCGTCCACCATCCCGATTGCACCACTACCTAAAGTGGTTATTCACGGACCCGCCTATCCCGTCTCTAATGGAATTTCCCACCGAAACCATGATCAAACAGCTTCACCAATCACCTGTAAAAATGACATTGTATGATCTCATTCAGATTTCTGAATCTCATCGACAAGCTCTCGTTGAAATCCTTCAAGGGATAGAGGTCTTACCTAATGAAACCTTGCCTGTTACCTCTATTCTAACACCCAATCACGTTACTTCGCTCACCAAACAACCTATCTAACCAACCACTTTTTTCTTTGTACAGCAAGCCGCTGCTGTTAGTTTCTCTGAAGACGAAATTGTCAAATTTGGTGCAGAAGATTCTGACCCTGCTCTTTTCATCTCAACTTATGTCTGGGACATTTGGGTACGTCATGTTATGATTGACGGGGGCGCTAGCCTAAACATCATCTCTTCAAAATCCTTCCAACAAATGAATATCCCTTCTAGTTGCATGAGTGCCAACCCCATCATGTTGCGGTCATTCAATGATGTTATTACTTCTACCTTAGGTACCGTGATCCTTAACATTCATGTAGGGCCATGCACTTTACCCGAACTCTTCTATCTCCTTGAGGGAGAGTTCCAATACAATTATGTTGTTAGGCCACCCTTGGATCCGGGCTATGGGATGCGTTCCCTCCACCTTACATAGATGCATAAAATTTGAGTACGAGGGAAAGTCCTACACCGTAAAAGTTGATCCTCCCCCCTTCAAAACCTATAATATGTTATATTGCCCTAATGATGTGCTTGTACCAGTCAAGACACCCATTCATCCAACCCAACCATCCACTTTAACCGCACCTCAACCATCTACCTCAACCGCACCCACGCCTTCAACCAATGAAACCGCTGTCGCAAATACCACTTCCTTTCCCGTAAATAACATCCCAACCTCTGACCCCTTAGTAGATGCTTTTTAACGCCTTACGCTGGGGGGGTACCGCCTATATAACGTTAGTTATTTCCATACCCCACAGGAGTACGAACAGTTACATGCGCATCCTACCTATGACTGTCGCGTGGGGGAGGTAATCCCCTACGGACCACCTCATTACCGCACCAACCTAACGTATGGGGGTGTCGACGCATCCTCCGTTACCCCTGAACCTCCTCTTGGGGTGGTTCCCTTCCGATCCGGTTTTCAATACTTGACAAATCGTTGTTTCACCCTCACCTTCTTGACTCGCTGTGCTTGGAAAGGTTTTGGTTTTGGTCTTTATGAACAAGGCCGACATACACTCATTCCCGTGACTACACGCAAACACAATGATCGTAGTGGTCTCATTTTTCCTGAAACACTTACACCGGAGAAACCTCGTGTCAGTTGTATCTTGGAAGATGAAGATGTCACCCCTACCAAAACCATCATCACCCATTTTGCCATCGTCACCCACAGAGCCGATAGACCCTGAATCTATCCCTCCTAACTTTTTTTTTTCATAAATGCTATCTTCCTGGGTCCTCTCACTTATCAACGCGATAATGAAGACCCCATCTTCTCTTCCCCTTCCTGTATCTAGACATGATTGAAGAGGACTCGTCCTTCAATAATGTCATTGAGTGCCAGGATGACGACTCCATCCTCACTTACCTTGGCGCGAACGACTCCTATATTCAACGCGCCTTACCATCTGAAACTCAAACCATGCTGAATGAGTCGACTATAGAAATCAACATCCACACAGAGGAGGATCCTCACATTTTAAAGATTGGACAATCCCTTAACACATCAGAACAAGCTGCCTTTACTACCTTTCTCCGTACCCACAACCAAGCTTTCGCTTGGTCCTACGCTGACATGCCAGGAATTGATCCTGACATTATTGTCCATAACATTACCCTAAAACCCAATTCCAAACCAGTCAAACAGAAACTGAGAAAAATGCATCCACGCATTGCCCTCTTGGTCAAAGAAGAGCTTCAACGACTCCTTTCTGTTTCCTTCATATTGCCTATTGACTATCCTTAATGGATTTCTAACATCGTACCTGTCACTAAAGCGACAGGGGGACTTCGGATATGCACGGATTTCTGAGACCTTAACCTCACTTGTCCCAAGGATGACTTCCCCCTCCCAAGTATTGATCAACTTGTTGATCTCACTGTGGGCCATGAAATTCTTTCTCTCATGGATGGCTTTTCGGGATACAATCAAATTTATGTAGCCCCGGCCGATCAACATAAAACTACCTTCATAACTCCTTGGGGAACCTTCTGTTATCGTGTCATGCCGTTTGGCCTTAATAATGCTGGTGTGACCTATCAACGGGCTATGACTTACATTTTTCATGACATTATGCACACTATCCTTGAGGATTATGTCGATGATCTTCTTGGAAAATCTAAACATCGCAGTGAACATCTCGATGTTTTAACCATTATTTTCGATCGCCTGTTACACTATTCGGTCTGGCTTTAACCAAAGAAATGTGTCTTTGGTGTTTGTATGCCAGAAAAGTGACAGGCGAGTGTGAGAATCTACAAGTGACTCTTCCACATACCCGACCTCTCAAGGTCATGCTGAGACAGCCAGTGGGGGTAGAATATGCGTGGGATGCAGACAAACTAGTTAGGCAATCTAATTTCTTCGACACGCACTAGTGGAATTTGGGAATCTAAGGTAAAGAAGGCCCTTCTAACTTGGACTGGTGTGATAGATCAATCGGCAAGGATGACTGCTCGAAGGCTCCAATCAATATCGAGCTCTGGCGTGATTCGATCTATGGGTTGTGGAATACGTGGAAAATGACCTACGATAGTTTCATGTATGTCTCCCGATAAGGTCATATAGTGGATGATGAAAACAATTGACTTTTACAGACAATTTTCTAGCCTAGTCTAGAATTCTCTAGCTTCGTTAGCCGCTATATCTAATAAGGACAATTGTTCGATGATAATAGGTGGAAGTGGAGTGGACTGAAATACTAGTGTGCGTAGGCCAATGTCTATATCTAATTCTCTTATGGATTCGTTGGGTTGCGGGATTTGTGGATCACAACCGTAGGTTCGTATTTGTTGTGGGCCAGCTATGGTCATACATAGAATCAAGTCCTGATTCCTAGTATCCAATAATCATACGCTTTCTCAGCTTCTATATTTAGAACCAACAGTTGTGCAATCTTCTCAGAATAAGTCACAGGCATTCTTGCAACCTGGATTCTCAAGCTGGTATCTATATCTATGATGGTGTCTCCAGCGTCTGACTGTGGAACTAAAGGATCGCACCCGAATGTTTGTTCTCTTTCAAACCCTTCTACGGTCATGTGGATGTTTTTCTAGGGTAATCTGTAGTTTGGTTGACTTGACCAAAATGAATGTGCCTGGTCATCTTCTATGTTTAATCCTCTTAACTAAGAACTGATCAGTTGTAAATCTGTGGTTGTTCGGATACTTGTATTCTGAGATTTTGGTCTATGTCAACTATTGCTGTGACAAGGTTTGGTTGAGGCACGATTGGCTCAAATATATATTCCCTGGGCTCCTGAGGTCCTGTGATTTTCATACGAAACAAAATGCAAATCTAACTGTAACAAAGCAAATTCTAACTACGTGAAATAAATCTAACATACATAACTTTTATTCTTCTAAGAAATATCTTAACAATTTTAAGGAAAGCAAACTATTTTAAGTGTATCTAGAAATAATAATTAAATAACAATTTAAAACAGACAAGATAACCAAGTGTAATTATATGCCTGTGCGATTTGTAGAATTATTCTAAATAAATAAAATAGCTCGTCTACTCTATCTGCAAGATTCTCGATCCTACCTCAGAAGTGAGGAGTGAATCATAGTTTCTCAGAAACTATCAATCCTCACAGCTTCCCTAGCAATATCGAGAATAGAATTTACTGAAATGAAGCAATTTATCTACTCTATTTGATATGATTCTAGCTACAACTTTGAAGGTTAAACCTGGATTTTGTAGAATAGTGGCGAGTCCGATGGTATGTGTGATCTCGTCCCCTCAGTATGATCTCCTCATTCTTTCATGTTCACGTGGATCCAGAAAAGTGTGTAATGCTAGCACCGATAGGAGTAGATTTTGGTACAAGGACAGCTCAGAATGCAGACCAAAAATGCGAGTAGGAGAGGGATAGCGCAAGAGTACAGAGCTTGGCTTATGCGATTCCTAGTGGGATTTTACTGTGATTCATGCAACATGAAGCTACTAGAACCTGTAACTATCCTATACGAAGAGCAAAACCTACAACTTTAATGGCTTCCTAAGCTACTCTGTTCGAATGGATTGGATAAAATAAAGACACTGCTTGCACAAGCTGGATATGTGGCTTACCAACAACTGAATAAAGCTAACCAGGCATATAATGAACTAAACTAAGAACTCCTAGGCACAATGAAAATTAAATCTACAGCAAAGAGAAATTCAGAGGCAAGCTTTAGACTGGATTTGGATGGAATAACAGCACTGCCTGTACAAGATGGGTCTGTGGCTTACCAACAGCTGAGCAAATTAACTAAAGATGCAAGTGAATTCAAGCTATGGCTCCTAAACAAGATAACAAGCTAAAATACTAAAACGAGGAGAGCAAATATCAGTCTTTAAAATCTAGCTAAACTTCAGACCTTTTGCTTGTGCACAAACCATGCATTTATAGGAATTTAATCACCCAAAAACCAAAACCAAATTGAACTCCTAAACAATAAACAAAGGAAAAACACTATTTCAGGGGACCAAAAACATAAATACATGCTCAAGTTGGCAAGGAAAAGCTGGTGAATCGTGATATTTCACACGAGTTGTGTCAAAAGAGTGTTCTGGAAAACGCGCACAGGACCGCCGCCCTGCAGGGCGGCGGTTTCGTCACTGAAGATCAAGAGGCCAAGAAAAGAGGGAAAAAGGGGAAAACAAAGGGCACGGGGGCTAAGTGGGGCTTATGGGATGTTAATGCATACTCTGAGGGATTTTCCGGATCCCGAACACCTTGCTCGGAGACCTGTATCATCATTGGGGCACTTGTTACACTGTTCCAGCCGTACAGTACCTTACAATTTTGGGTACGTACATATTGCCCCCTCGGAGAAGCGTTTTAGCCATGAAGAGGCATAAAACGGTGGGTCCGAGTATGGCAGTCCCGAAATGGGGAGTTAGAAGTTATACCTTACGCGTCCATGTGTTGAAATGACGCCATCCGAAATTCCCGCTACCTGTAAAATGAAAAGAGAACTCAAGTGCAAATAGATACAATAACTTGGAAAATAAACGCTAAAATAATAGGGAATAAGAACGTTCCATTTGTGCAGGGATAGGAAATTACCTCCATCAGCGCTCCAAACCTGTGAAAAAGTCTTTTAAAACGAAACAGGGTGCTATATATATGAAAGTGGGCCCATTTTCCTATTCATTTGCGTGAGTTGATTTGATTGATTTTGAGCTCTGGGACCCACGGTGATAGTTTCTTGCGTGAGTAGAGTCAAAACGTCCGCAGCGAGATCGTGATCATGCCTCCACATGCGGAATGCCAACCTCAGCGATCACAGGTTGGTTTTCTTGAATTTTGTGTTTTTTCCCCTTTAAATTTGAAATGTTAAATTTGTCGTAATGGGGGGGTTATTTTTGAAAATGTTAGGTTCAAAAGGTCCACCTAGGGGGGGCGCCTACTGGGTAGGCTCCATTTTTAGGTTAAATGGTCTTTTTTTTCACTTATTTTGGGCTTTTTGGGATTAGAGACCCGTGCGGGTTTTCGGACCGCGACCGCCGCCCTGTTCAGGGCGGCGGTTACACGACCGCCGCCCTTAAGGCAGCGGTTACAAAACCACCTCCATGCTCAAGGTGGCAGTTCTGACCAAAATGTAAAAGAACTTAATTTTTGAGATTGCACTTGTATTTTCTTGTACTTCTATATGTTTTTATAACTCTCTCGGTATTGTTCAGATACTAACTTGCTCTGTTTTGTGTGTTTTTGGGTGTATGCAGGTGAGGGAGGAATACATCAGATGGAGCCGAGAGAGAGAGTGTGATTGGCTCTCTGGGGTATTGGATGCCCTTTCACTAGATAAGGAGGACACACTACAGAGAGCCGGTATACTGCGCATATCGCGCGTTCCACATGTCACACCATCTAGTCACATCCTTTGTGACTTATTTTCATATTGGGACGCAGATCAGAACACTTTCCGACTGCCAGGGGTCCGCGGTGAGTGGACTATCACGTTGGAGGATGTCTACCATATTTTGGGGGTCCCGATCATTGGGAGGAGACTCACATTAGAGACGGCAGGCTCACGAGCACAGATTGCACAGTGGGTAGGTTACATGGGAGATGTAGCTATCTCCACGGGGTCGAAGAAGCGAGTGAGAGTTCGATCCATCCCTTCTTTGCCTATCCCCATTTTTCGGGGACAAGGGAGGGGACACTTTGTTATACTACTGGGTCCCCATCATTGCACAGATAGAGGGGCATGGCTGGATATACGCCTGGGGTGCAGACATTCTGGGGACCACCTATCATGATTTATATAGGGTGGTCCGTTTACAGGGACAGTCATTGAGCCACCCAACTCTAGTCATGAGTTGGGTGTATGATCATTTTATTCCCTATGGCAGAGGCATAGAGGTGGCAGATCTTGGGGCTATGAGGGCAGCCAGATGGTTATATATGTCAGTGCTTAGAGCACCTCACCAGCCAATTGCCTCCCTTACCACAGCAGATATGGAGGTGACACCGTACCGGCTTATGGCCGGCATATGGGGTGAGGAGACCCTTGCATTGATCTCTTGCTCCACCACAGGGCAGCTCATCAACCGTGTGGGACGGGTGGAGGTACATCCTTTTGGCAGAGTTCCTCAGCAGTTTGGCCTTCCATATGCGGGCATGCTTCCCCCAGTGGCACCGGTTTATAGATCAGTTCGCGAGGCCAGAGAGGGGCCTAGAGGCAGAGGTTGGACATCGATCACTCCTGGCATTCCTATTGCAGCCAGGAGCATAGTTCACGCTAGAGGGAGAGCCGGTGCGCTTCGGGCACCTTTGCTTCAGATTTCCGTGGGTTCTGCTCATAGTAGTAATGACCCTATAGACATTGACTCCAATTCTAAGGAGCTTACAGAGGGAGGGTTGGAGGAGGAGACTGATGATAGTGATTCTGAGTGGCATGAAACTCAGGATATTATGTAGGTGGAGAGGGCTGAGTAGAGCGCAGAGAGGGACACTTTAGTCTCAGAGGAGCCACTCTCTCAGGGCCATGGCGGAGAGGACGAATCAGTTGTGGGGCGACATGTTTCCCCTGCCACAGGAGCAGCCCCTCAGTCGGCAGCGGCATCCGCGGCGGGTGCTAGCCCCAGCAATCCATCTTGGAGGCCCGGTGATCCGAGTAAGTTATCCTTTCTTCCTTTCAATGTTTGTTTAATTTAGGATTTGTTGTAATTGCTTTCTCTCCTTGTGTTTTTATCTTATAGACTCTTGCTTGGTTTCTAATTCGTTTTTCTCCTTTGTTTTCAGAGACTGTCGAAGAGTGGCGGGATTTGATCCGCAGGGTATGTACCAATTCCTTGATGATCCCTATGGATAGGGCCCACGCGGAGCTATCTGTAGACGCCAGGGAGCCCTCAGTAGCCGATAGTCATACCAACGTCTTCGCTCCCATTTGGCATGTGGCTAGGATGGTGTCGACTCTCCGTACAGATTTGGCGGGCTATAGGATGGCTGAGCGTCTTATGAGGAGCCATTCTCATGGTTAGGCCGCGGCTGCTCCTCGGGACCCTAAGCCCTCTATTCATTCAGATTGTCGGCGTAGCCAAAGTCCTAGACGAGGGCACGCACCTTCGGAGGGGTCGTGTAGGGGTTGAGAGACCACTTGGCTCCTATGTATTTTGTACTATAGATTCTTTTGTATATCACAGGCTCTTTGAGCGTTTTGACCATGCCTAGTGCATGATGGCATTGTATATAAACATTGATTATTTATATATATGCATTCGTTTTTGGATCAAAAGCTTGTCACTCATGTTTTCCCTTTCTGTTTCCAGCTTCCTCGTGTATACTACGATGTATGTTTGTATGCTTTTTTATATGTATGCAATGGAGAACAGATGATGCAAATGCTTGCTTTCTTTTTGTGTTTCATGATGCTGATACATGATATTGTAGATATATTGTGATCTTGAATCTTATCTTCTGTGAGAAATTTGGATACCTCATGTTTGTTTTGGCAAAGTGATGAAAATAACCAGTATGATGAACAGATTAACTTGCCCCACTCCTAACTCCACGCAACTAGTAAGATGCGAGGGCTCATCACCAAGAGCCAAGAAGGGCGCAAGTTATGAAATATGGTGAAATGATAGTGATGAAAGACAGACAAAGCCTTGGTGGAACCAAATTGAAAACTACAAGCTTACTCCACCTGAATGACTTCATAGTTTTGGATGTAACTTGCTTTGCGGTTTATCTAGACTTAGACCCGTAGATGGCCACATAGTAGACAAAATCTGGGTTTTTTTAGGATTTTAACTCTCTTGGGATTTTGAACATCTGATTCATTCGTTTTTGACTCAAATTTTGAATTGTTTCTTTATGACCTTTTAACGTTTGCTTTGTCAAGAGGACCCCCTACACTTTGCCCCATGTTACTAGTAAGAAGTGTGGGTTTATCACCATGGGCAAGGCATAGGTGAGTAAGGGCATTTCCATCCTTTCCCAACCCTACGTCACTAGTAAGAGATGCAAGCTCATCACTGAAGGTTGGTGGGGCAAGGAAATGTGTAAAAATAAAATTTTCTGTTTAATCACTTTTTGACTTGTTTATTTGAGTAAAATGTCAGTATATGCTTATTTCCAAAGAGATGTGTATATAGGATAGATGCGACACCATGAAGCTTCTAGAAGAGACCATAGGCAAGACACCTATCCTAAGAAGAAATCAAAGAGAGAACAAACTTGCAAATCTTGGTATGGTTACCGTTAGGACTTTGTCTTGTCTAATTTTATTTGATAAAAGATTCCAAGATGATTTGATGATACATGAAGATGGAGAGGTATGATTAAAGAACTTTATGCCAGAAACATCATGAGTTTTTAATGAATTGCTTTGAGAATAGATTCCTTGATCACAATTTATGTAAGAACAAGTGGACAAAATGATCTAAATCTATATGAAGATGCAATGTAGATAATTATATAGGCAGTGCTAGTTGCTTATGCGTAGAATCGCTTGAGGTGTAGGGAATTGACTATTTCGCCAAACTCCTCACCTTCTAATGTACATAAGAGGTATGCACCATTTCCATAGTCCTTCATGACTCGGTATGGGCCCAACCATTTGGGCCGGAATTTCCTTCCTTCGCCGGTCTTCTTGTCGATCCGGCTGTCTAGTCTTAGAACTAGATCACCTTCGTATATATCGCGTTCATAGACCTTCTTGTTATACTGCTGACACATTCGGTCAGCATAAGCTCTATGTCGTTGTTCAACATCTAACCTAGTTTCATCTAGGCTTTCTAGTTTGGAAAGACGTGCTTCTCTGTAAGCATCTTCATCCAGAATCCCTTGTAGTGAAATGCGGAGACTGGGTATTTCGACCTCAAGCGGGAGAACTGCTTCTACCCCAAATACCAGTGAGAAAGGAGTTGCTCCCATTGGTGTTCTTATTGAGGTTCGGTGGGCCCACAAGGCTGGATATAACTTCAAATGCCAATCTCACTTGTTTTCTTTCACCGTTTTAAGGAGAATGGATTTCAGTGTTTTGTTTGTCGCTTCAGCCTGTCCGTTGGCTTGGGGATAATACAAGGAAGCCGTATGATGGCTTATCTTAAATTTACCGCATAGTTCGCGAACTTCTTCATTTTTAAAAGAAGTTCCATTATCAGAGATAATGATTTGCGGGATACCGTACCTGCAAATGATTTGGTTCAAAATGAACTTGGCAATCACAGAACCATGTACAGTAGTAAGAGGCATGGCCTCCACCCATTTGGTAAAATATTCAGTGGCCGTGATTATAAAATTATGGCCGTCTGTGGATGAGGAAGAGAATTTCCCTATTAAGTCTAGACCCCATGTAGAAAAGGGCCATGGAGTTACGATTGGTTGTAGAGCTTGTGCTGGTATGTGGATCTCGTGGGAGAATTCTTGGCACTTATGACACCTGCGTGTAAACTCTATCACATCATGTTCTAGAGTGGGCATGAAATAGGCCATTCGATGTATTTTTCGAGCAGTGGCATGGCCACCGAAGTGGCCTCCACATATACCGCTGTGGGATTCATGGAGAATCCTCTTGGACTCTTCTGTGTCAACACACCTTAAGAGCATTCCATCGAATGCTTTTCGATAGAGCACCTGCTCTATAATGACATATTTAGCTACGATTATGCGTAACCGCCTTCTTTGTTGCGGTGTAATTGCCTCCATGTACGTATGGTCTATGATATAATTAATGATATCAGTGTACCAAGGACACTCAGAGATAACGGGTCGTGTTTCGATGTAGTATACGCATTCATCTGGAAATTCTAAATCTACTAAATCACCTCCGTCTAATGGGTTGTCAGCTAACCAATCCGTGATGATTTGTCCTTTAACTGACTTCTGATTTACAAATGTTAATTCGAACTCTCCCATTAAGGTTATAAAACGTCCAGCCTTTTTAGATAATGACCCTTGTGTGAGAAAAGTCTGTAAATGGTCAGTTTTTACCATGACCTTCATTTCTTGATTCAGCATGTAATGTCTTAGGCGTTTAGTAGCAAAGACTATGGCAAGGCATTCTCATTCTTCCTGTGTATAGCGTGTTTCATAGTCAAGCAGCGTTCGACTAATGAAATAAATCACACGTTCTCTCTTGTTATCGTCTTCTTGGGCCAACATACAGGCCAGCGAGACATTGGTAGCTCGTGAATATAGAATTAACGGGCGATCCAACTTAGGTGGCATTAGCGTAGGTGGTGATAAAAGGAAATGCTTAACTGCATCAAAATCTTCATTGCAATCTTCAGTCCAATCAATTCTATAGTCTTTCTTGAGTAAATTGTTGATTGGATGAATGGTGAAGCTTAAGTCTGGGATAAATCTCTGGATTGCACCTAGCTTTCTGAGAAATGATCTGATTCCAGATTCACTGGAAGGTGGGACCATTTCGAGGACAACCCGAATTTTGGTTGGATCAACATCAATCCCTCGTGACAATATGATGTAACCTAGGAGATTTCCTCCTATTACACCAAAGACGCATTTCTCTGGATTTACCGTGACTCCGTATTCTATTAGACATGAAAGAATGATGCGGAGTACTTCGGGATAGTCACAACGCTTCTTGGCTTTAGCCAATAAGTCATCTATGTAAGATTCCATGATTTTATGAATTAGATCGTGAAATATGTATGTCATGGCCCGCTGGTATGTAGCATCGGCGTTCTTGAGACCGAATGGCATAACAACGTAGCAATAGGTTCCCCAAGGAGTTATAAACGTGGTTTTAGCTTGATCTTGCTCAGATATTCTGATTTGATTGTATCCCGAGAATCCATCCATGAGAGACAAGAGTTCAAAACCAGCTATTGCATCAACAATAACATCTATGGATGGTAATGGGAAGTCATCTTTAGGACACGCTTTGTTGATATCTTGAAAATCTATGCAGATGCGTATCTTTCCATTCTTCTTGAGAACGGGAACGATGTTAGATACCCATTGGGAGTAGTCAACTAGCTTGATGAATCCTACCTGAAGGAGTTTTATTACCTCCTCTTTTACCGTGAGAGCTACTTTGGGTTTCATAGGTCTTGATTTTTGCTTAACTGGCTTTGCATCTGATTTAGTGTCGAGGTTGTGCACCGCAATGTGGGGTGCAACTCCTATCATTTCCTTATAATTAAATGCAAATGCCTTCTGATGTTCTTTGAGGATCCTCGTATGTATTTGCACTTCTTCTGGCGTTAACGAAGATCCTAATTTTAAAATTCTCGGCTCGTCTTCCATTCCGATGTTGACATCGATTGTTTCTTCGATCAAAGAGGCGTTACCCTCTTCGAACTCAGGTGGTTCTAGAGGTAAATCTAAATCATCCTCATTTTCTACTGCGTATATGCTAGGTTCCATTTGTGAGGGAAGATCCGTTATGGGATTTCCGAAGTAGGAAGACGAATGTGGAATCAAGGATAAATCTAGCATGTGATAGGAGAGATGTAGTGCTGCATAGGCATTTAAGTAATCCAAAGTAGCCGCATCACTACCAACGTGGTCTAGGATGGTAGATTCACTTCCACTTGAAAGAGGATTTTTCATTGTTTTTATTAATGGTTCGTCACGAATGGATACCGTGAAATGAGCATCTTCTAACTCATTGTTTGGAGTAAAACGTGATGCTGAAGTTGCTACTGAGTCGGCGAGAATATTTTTCTCTCGCGGGATTGCCTCAATAGATATGAAGTTGAATGCTTTACTTAAATCTAATACAACATTTTTGTAGAGTTGCAAATGTTCGGCTTTAGTTTCATATACTTCAGAAACTTGATTTGTTACTAATTGTGAGTCTCCCAAGACTCTGATGTTATCAATACCAATTCTTTTGGCTAAGGTGAGGCCAAGGAGGAGGGCTTCGTACTCAACACCATTGTTTGTGCATTCAAAGTTTAATTTAAAAGCGAATGGGAGGACTTTCTCCTCGGGTGAAGTAAGAATTATTCCTGCCCCCGCTCCATAACGGAATTTAGCTCCATCAAAATGGAGAGTCCAACACTTAGTCAGAAATATAGATGTTGGGGCATTCGTTGCGTTTGCGCATTCTACTTCTACCATACAGAGGTCCTCTGCTGGAAGGGAACCAACACCTAGGGAAAATCCTATGCCTACTGAATCAAATGGTAAGAACATTGGTGAATCTTGTTCTATCAACTCAACGATTTTCACGGTAGTCCCTAATGATACTATTTCTTTAGTTTTATCTTTAGGGGTTGGAATTGTTTCGGATATGCTGGTAGTTTCAAGATCCGTCGTAGGTACCAACTTTTCCTCTGGTTTTGGGTCAGTGGGTTTATTAAGTTGGTTTGTTGGCAGTTCAAATTCTGAGTGCACCCCTGGTCTTTTCTTTAAATCAGCTAGGTGCAAATCGAAAGGTTTTGGATCGCCTTTGGCTACAAATACATTTCCTAGATGCAAGAATCTTACTTCCTGAAATAAATTAGAAGGGATTGCCTTCATTCGGTGTATCCATGGTCGCCCGAGTATCATGTTATAGTTAGTTTCCCGATCTATAATATAAAACTCAGTCAAAATGGTTTTGGGCCCTAAGGTGACCGGCAGTATTATAGTTCCTATCGAGGTGGCTTTAAGGCTATCATAGCGTCTCAATGTGTTTCGAGTAGTGGAATAGTTTGTTTCCCCATATCCAAGTTCTTGGAGGAAAGAGAAAGGGACTATGTTAACTGTGGCCCCATCGTCAACCATTTCTCATTTTACATAGTTATTATAAACCCATACTTGTAGGTGTAAGGCTGGATCACCTCGGCGTGCGATCTTAGCATCTGTGGGCATTTTACTTATTTCGAATATGAATTCGATATCCTTGTCCAGCTGCCCCGGAGGGTGGATATCAAAATCTACGTGATTTACTTGTGTTTCAGGAGGTGGAGTGATGTTAATTAGATGGCCTAGATCTAATGCTTCTAAAAGAGCAGCTCTGTGAGGGGGAGAGTTCTTTAGTAAGTCCAAAAATGAAATGTGTGAGAAGGTCTTTGTTAGGTCGCTAATTAAATCATAGGCACCTACGGGTTTTTCAACTATTTGCTGACTTTTATCTGTCTCTGGCAGAGGACTTGGGCTCGGTTGAGAGAAATACTCTCGTGTTCTTGTTATAGCTTCGATAGGTAGCTCAACGTCTAATTCTACCAAACTAACTATCTTGGGTCTCGGTTGAGCTCCTAACTGTGGCGCAATTGATGGTTTTAATGAAGTCGAGGCTTCATGATCATTATTTCCCGTCATTGCACCTTTGCTTGTTCCAGTTGGATTCAGTCTATTGCCATCATGATTTGGGAGCGGATCATTAAAGATCTTGAGGGGGGCATTCTGAGGAGAAACTGCACCTGCGAGCGTATTTGGTGATGATGAGACGGGATCTGCCAAAAACAAGTCTGTGAAGAACTGTCTTTGTTCTTCTGGCAAGCGTTGCATAAATTTATTGTAGTCACGGCATGTTCTAGTATCGTGACCCCGAATTTTGTGGAAACCGCAATAAGAATTGGGATTATAATTCCTATTTTGTTGGTTAGGTGTGTATTGTGGCCTGAAATTATGATCAAACTGTTGCCTATTAGGATTAAAGTTTTGGAATTGTTGTTTCTGGTTTTGACTTTGGTTTTGACAAGCAAATGAGTTTTGGCTTGGCCCTTGTATGGGATTTTTCCGTTGTTGTTGTTGTTGCTGTGGATGGTTAAAATCCACTGTATTGATCGTCGGGGTAAAGTTGTTTCGTTGGTTGTTTGTTTGTGACGGAGTATTAACAACATTTACCCTCTTGGGCTGGTCAGTTACCCCATCCGTTGTTACCCCACGATTTTTGTTAAGGATTTTGGGTCCTTGATTGACATTTGTGGTAGTTGTAGTGTTTTGAGTGGAGGTGATTAACCTCCCGTTTGTTCCATATGTCTTACGACCACTATCTATCGCTGCTTGGTCTATTCGAAGAGTGCTCTCAAGTACTTCATCGTAAGTTCTTAGTGGGAACTTCTGGACTTCTTCCTTCACCTCCATGCTGAGAGAATGAAGGAATAAATCACATAGTTCCATCTGATCCATGTTTGGAGCACTTGCTGAAGAATAAAGAACTGTACGCCACCTCTGAATGAAATGGGCGACAGATTCGTTGTGTTCTTGTTTGATGTGTAAGAATTCCCTGATTCATGTTCTCAATAGTTTGTTCATGTCGAAGGCTTTGATGAACTCTGACACGAGTTGTTTAAATGAATGGATGGAGGCTTCAAGTATCCTGTAATACCAGTCGAGAGCTATGCCTTCCAAGGTTTTGGGAAATATTTTAGCAACAACCCCATCCCAAGGGAGTAATTCTCGTATGGCTGTAGCGTAAGCTTTGATATGTGCATTTGGATCTCCCTCACCCTTGAACTTAGGTAAATCAAGAAGAGGTCTTGGAAGCATGATGCTTTGTATGGTGAAGTCTAAGGGTTCCTTTAGATATTCTGAATAAGTCCCTATCGCATAACTTTCGACCATTGATGGTGGTTGCTGAGGGAGTGGTGGTGGGATAGGTTGTTGATACGGTGCAACGTATGCGCTGGCAGGGGCATAAGGAGGTCCCTACGTTTGAGAAAACATGCCGGGAGAGGAGAACATATCTCCTTGTGGTGATTTAGAGTACATGTTTAAGTATGGCGGGGTATTGTCAAGGAACGGATTGTTTGACACTAGACCGGGAGGAATAGTGTTAGAGATGATGGGCCTTGTTGGCATTTGTTGTGGATAGTGAGGCACCATGCCTAATGTGCCTACTCCCGTGAGGATATCTACTTGGCCAGAGTGGTATGGAGGATTGGAACTTCCTGTTTGTATGAACGGAGAATTTTGACTTGCTTGAGCCAGTTCTAATCCTCTCACTTTTTCTACTAACGTTGAAATGACTTCATTTGGTGAAGTCACGGTACTTTTCCTGAGCGGCGTTTGTTGTATACCCTGGTGTTGTATAGGTACGTGATATCCTGTCATAAACTGATCGTTATCTTGCCAGGTTTCTCTGAGAGTATTTCCTATATGCAGTGGCATAGAGGTATTTTCTTGAAAAGAGATCTCGGGTTGTATTTGTAAACCTCCTATAGGTGGGTACATACCCCGGGAGCGTTGTTCACTCCTAGGATAACGTATTGACTGTCCATCATCTAAGACCAGGTATGGGTCTAATTGCTTGCTAATTTGTGGTCTGAGTAGCATTTGAGGAGACGAACCGGATTCTCCGGTAAACATCATATTATTTGAACCTGAAGGCTCTGTTTGTTGCGTTCGAGAGGGTTGATCTAACTCCTCATTTTGAAAAGATGAACTATATCTGATTCTTGGGGTTTGTGTTGACAACTGATTATTTGAATAGTTGTCGCCCCATACTGAGAGCGAGGGTGATGATTGCCTATTCTGTTGGGCGTAGTATGCCTCAAGACCCAAGAGGGGTCTGCCATATGCATCGAATCCTGACATATTCGGGGGGTATATGAATACCCGTAGAATAATGGGAAGGAGCGAAGGTGATTCGTGAAAGGAAACGTGATATTATGACTCCGAACGAGAAAGTAGGAAGTTTTACATCAGCTTCACTAATTTCGTCGGTTCACGTTGGGTTCACCAATTTTGTACGCCGGAAAAGAGACAGGCGAGCATGAGAATCTACAAGTGACTCTTCCGCGTACCCGACCTCTCGAGGTAGTGCCGAGATAGCCGGTGGGGGTAGAATATGCATGGGATGTAGACAAATTAGTTAGGCAGTCTAATGCCTTCGACACGCCCTAGTGGAATTTGTGAATCTAAGGCAAAGAAGGCCCTTCTAACTTGGACTGGTGTGATAGATCGATCGGCAAGGATGACTGCTCGAAGGCTCCAATCAATATCGAGTTCTGGCATGATTTGATGTATGGGTTGTGGAATACATGGAAAATGACCTGGGATAGTTCTGTGTATGTCTCCCGATAAGGTCATATAGTGGATGATGAAAACAATTGACTTTTATGGACAATTTTCTAGCCTAGTCCAGAATTCTCTAGCTTCGTTAGCTGCTATATCTAATAAGGACAATTGTTCGATGATAATAGGTGGAAGTGGAGTGGACTGAAATACTAGTGTGCGTAGGCCAGTGTCTATATCTAATTCTCTTATGGATTTGTTGGGTTGTGGGATTTGTGGATCACAACCGTAGGTTCGTATTTGTTGTGGGCCAGCTATGGTCATACATAGAATCAAGTCCTGATTCCTAGTATCCAATAATCATACGCTTTCTCAGCTTCTATATTTAGAACCAATAGTTGTGCAATCTTCTCAGAATACCTCACAGGCATTCTCGCAACCTAGATTCTCAAGTTGGTATCTATATCTATGAGGGTGTCTCCAGCATCTGGCTATGGAACTAAAGGATCACACCCGAATGTTTGTTCTCTTTCAAACCCTTCTACAGTCATGTGGATGTTTTTCTAGGGTAATCTGTATTTTGGTTGACTTGACCAAAATGCATGTGCCTGGTCATCTTCTATGTTTAATCCTCTTAGCTGAGAACTGATCAGTTGTAAATCTGTGGTTGTTCGGAATACTTGTATTCTGAGATTTTGGTCTATGTCAACTATTATTGTGACGAGGTTTGGTTGAGGCATGATTGGCTCAAATATATATTCCCTGGGCTCCTGAGGTCCCGTGATTGTCGTACGAAACAAAATGCAAATCTAACTGTAACGAAGCAAATTCTAACTACGTGAAATAAATCTAACATACATAACTTTTATTCTTCTAAGAAATATCTTAACAATTTTAAGGAAAGAAAACTATTTTAAGCGTATCTAGTAATAATAATTAAATAACAATTTAAAACAGACAAGATAACTGAGTGTAGTTATATGCCTGTGCGATTTGTAGAATTATTCTAAATAAATAAAATAGCTCGTCTAATCTATCTGCAAGATTCTCGATCCTACCTCAGAAGTGAGGAGTGAATCATAGTTTCTCAGAAACTATCAATCCTCACAGCTTCCCTGGCAATATCGAGAATAGAATTTACTGAAATGAAACAATTTATCTACTCTATTTGATATGATTCTAACTAGAACTTTGAAGGTTAAACCTGGATTCCGTAGAATAGTGGCGAATCCAATGGTATGTGTGATCTCATCCCCTAAGTATGATCTCCTTGTTCTTTCGTGTTCACGTGGATCCATAAAAGCGTGTAATTCTAGCCCCGATAGGAGTAGATTTTGGGACAAGGACAACTCAGAATGTAGACCGAAAATACGAGTAGGAGAGGGATAGCGCAAGAGTATAGAGCTTGGCTTATGTGATTCCTAGTGGGATTTTACTGCGAGTCATGCAACATGAAGCGACCAGAACCTGTAACTATCCTATATGAAGAGAAAAACCTGCAACTTTAATGGCTTCCTAAGCTACTCTGTTCCAATGGATTGGATAAAATAAAGACACTGCTTGCACAAGTTGGATATGTGGCTTACCAACAACTGAATAAATCTAACCAGGTATATAATGAACTGAACTAAGAACTCCTAGGCACAATGAAAATTAAATCTACAGCAAAGAGAAATTCAGAGGCAAGCTTTAGACTGGATTTGGATGGAATAATAGCACTACCTGCACAAGATGGGTCTGTGGCTTACCAACAGCTGAGAAAATTAACTAAAGATGCAATTGAATTCAAGCTATGGCTCCAAAACAAGATAACAAGCTAAAATACTAAAATGAGGAGAGAAAAGATCAGTCTTCAAAATCCAGCTAAACTTCAGACCTATTTCTTGTGCACAAACCATGCATTTATAGGAATTCAATCACCCAAAAACCAAAACCAAATTGAACTCCTAAATAATAAACAAAGGAAAAACACTATTTCAGGGGACCAAAAACATAAATGCATGCTCAAGTCGGCAAGGAAAAGCTGGTGAATTGTGATATTTCAAGCGAGTCGCGTTAAAAGAGCATTCTGGAAAATGCGCACAGGACCGCCGCTCTGATCAGGGCGGCGGTTTCGTCACTGAAGATCAAGAGGCCAAGGAAAGAGGGAAAAAGGGGAAAACAAAGGGCGAGGGGGCTAAGCGAGGCATGTGGGATGTTAATGCATACTCTGAGGGCTTTTCTGGATCCTGAACACCTTGCGAGGAGACCTGTATCATCATTGGGGCACTTGTTACATTGTTTTGGCAGTACAGTACCTTACAATTTTGGGTACGTACAATGTTCTTTCGGGAAAACTTCTTGGCTTTATCGTCTCTTTGCGTGGCATTGAGGTCGATCCATCTAAAGTCAAAGCTATCCTAGAAATGCCCCCACCCAAAAACCTCAAACAATTGCATAGTTTGCAAGGTAAACTTCAATCCATCTGGCGTTTCATCTCCCAACTCTCAGATCGATGTCAACCTTTCCATCACCTTCTTAAAAAGGACATTGCCTTTCAATGGAGCGAAGAGTGTCACCAAGCCTTTGAAGTTCTCAAAGCCTATCTCTTGCAGCCACCCGTGCTTATCCCACCTCAGGATGATCGCCCTTTCTACCTTTACCTTTCTGCCACTGACCATGCTATAGGAGCCATGCTCGCACATCGGGACTCGGCACGTCGAGAACAAGCCGTTTATTATATAAGTCGTACTCTCGTGGATTACGAGACTAGGTATACACATGTAGAAAAATTGTGCCTAGCCCTATCATTCATAGCCACCAAACTCCGACACTACCTCCTGAATCATAAAACTTTTTTCATCACCAACACGGACCCCATTCATTATATGTACGCCAAATCACATCTAAACCTGTAGACACTTAAAATTGGTTACTCAATTTAGTGTCCCTCACATTCGTTTACCTTCTCAGGTAACCTGGGGCACATCTATATCACCACTACCCCCTTGGAGTATTAATCAATTTGTGATTTAAACACCTATCCTAATTTTAATTCACCCCATTTTGTTTCACCCATGAGTAATTAAATATTAACTATTTAATTACACCTTTTTACATATATCCTAACCACTTATCTACCCCATATCTATTTTATCCATATATCCCCCCTATTTCTCCTCCTCCCAAACCAAGTCGTGGGATATCTCCCGTACTTGGGATGATAGGGTCATTCTCATCTTCCCAGAAATCACTCCGTTTGGCCATTTCGGGAGTCTGTTCCCCGATCGGCGCTGACCGGTACTCGGTCAATGCCAATTTTTCAGAACGGCGCCGATTTAATATCGGTCGGCGCTGATTATAAATAAAAGCCCAGAACTCAGTTCTGGTTAGACACAGATTGCAAGAGAGAGAATGAGAGAGTTCCGAACATCAAGTTTGAGCATTATCTATCGAGTGAGAGTGAATCTTGTCCATATCAATCCCTGAGAGGAGCACTGTTACTCTGTTCTTATCACATCGACAATCGTACGTCTCCATTGATTTTCTGGTGACTCTGTTCCTGCATCCAGCACAGGTGGAGCCTTGCCAATATCTCTCTGGCTTTTACAGATCCAACGGACATTGGTGATCTTTCCTTTGTTTTTTGTTTCCCAAACCTTCTTGCACGTTGCATCGGATCGACGCCGATTCTACCAGTCGACGCCGATTCTACCAGTCGACGCCGATTCTACCAGTCGACGCCGATTCTACCAGTCGACGCCGATTCTACATAATCGACACCAATCATCCTGCAGGCAGGTAAAAAGACACAGGTAACACAAATCCAGCTTTGTTTTCACAGTTTCCTGTTTTCTGTCACTTTCTGTCTGCTGTTTTGACTCTGTTTATTACTTTGATCAGAAAATCTAGTCCTATACGTACATCTTTTATCATGTATGCTTCTTTGCTTAATTGAAAACGTGGACTGCCATCCGCCGAGGGAGCTTATCGCTTCCCGGACCCGCTTCTCAGGCAGTCCACCAAAATATATTTTAACGTGGTCTTTTTCTGTCAAGCACTGGTGTCTTGCAGGTTTCTTGGATCTACTGTGCAGAATTTCTCGTGTGCACCCATCTTATCTACATCGGCTTCCTTATCTGTCTACATCTTCGGATCTTGTCCATCAGGTATCAATTTCATTTGAGTTTTTCAAGGTTTTTGTGTTTAGTTTGGTACATTAACTTGGACAGGTACGCCCGGTGGGACCTAACCAAAGTCCCTTATTGGTAAGTTCATCTCTTTTTAGTTTTGAGCTTTGTTCTTTTTCCTCACTGATTTTTATCAGTTCTATTTGAGCATTTCTTTTCATCATTTCAATCTTGCTTTTTATGCGAAATCATTATCTTGAAATTTTTCGTTTCACCATTATCTGGATATATCTTTCTGGATCTTGTTTAGTGTTTGCTTAACCTTTTCTTGCGGAGCACTTTGCTTGTTCGTGGGATTGTTCGAGGGGAAGAGCTCAACAACGCGCTTTTTGAAGTCTACACACTTTGGAGAGCTAAATCTACAGGTATTTCTCTTTTACGGTGTTTTCTCCTTTTTTAGGTATTAAAGATAAACAAAAAAAAAAAATTGTTTGTTTCCTATCACATTCAAACATTTCAATTTTTGGTGCTTAAAAAGAATTTAATCGCATTTGGGAAGGAATCTGTTTGACTTGTCTTCATCGAAATCAAACATTTCGTTTTTAAGTGCTTAAAAAGAACTCTTTCTTTGTCATTGTTGTTGTATGTTTCTCATCTAGTTTTAATTAGGCTGGAAAATTGATCAAAATCGGTAGTGACACTTTGATTTTTATTTTTCACCCTTGCACACAAAGCCAAAATCACTAGGTATAAAGAATTTAAACAAAAATTCCTTCCCTGGCCTCGCCTACTTGGAAGTGACATCCAAGAGGAAGAGCCTACGCGGTACTCGAGCCGCGCTATAAAATTCACGGAAGTTCTGGTATATTATTGGCAAAGCACCTGACTCCCTTATCGCAGCGGTGTGTGAAGTGTGGGGGTAGGCCCCTATATCAAGCCACGTATCAGTCTTTTACTGAAGTGCCTTCGGGACTCCTCACCAAACATTCCCCAAACCATCCTTAGTTTGGCTATCTGAGTAGTTCCTGTTCTAAAAAGACTTCCCTAATATTTTCTTTCTTAAAAGCATCAAAATTTAAAGGAGATAATCACCTACGCTGCTTGAATTGTCTGTGCATTAGTTAGGTCAATCTTATTTTATGCATGTTTATGACGGTCATCACTCGGTTACAATCTAGAAGAATGGCTCAACTGGTCCCTTCTTCTTCCGAGATCACCACTAGTGTGGATGTTTCGGCACCCCCCAGATCTTCCTCGGGACCGCTGTTAGTTGGTTCCCCCATCCTGGTCATACAATCTCCTTTCTATCAGGCCAAAGCAACCCCATCACGTCCAGCTTCCCCTAGTCCTTCATAAATATCATCTGCTTCTGACTTAGAGTATGTTCCTCGTGGGGATCCTGAATTTCAGGCGCTCCTTGATCGCAACCCGGTAGCCCTCATGGACTACCTAGTACACAAATCTATTCAAATATCTGATCAGGGACCACCAATCCAACAAGTGTACGATTATCCTTGTGAACCATCCCAGGATTTTGTAGAACAGTTAGCATCATTTTTCTCACCTCGAGCCATGGAAGAGGGTGGCACACCTGTGCCTCCTTTTTCTCTTCCACCGACTGTATCGACTAGTCCTCAAATAATCTTACCTATACCTAACGCCGCAGTTACCTCGACTATTCCACAACCTACTTCTGAGAGGTCCTCTTCTCTGGCTATCATGGGTGCGTTTGCGCACCCACATATTGATGTTAATTCATCTATGTCATCCATTGTATCCCAGGGTCAGTACCTCTTCATGAGTCAACCCCCTTCGACTAGTCAGTTGATTCCTGCTTCTCAGCCTCCAGTGGGTTTTTCTTCCAATGTTTCGGCAACAATGACCTTCGCCCATCCTCTAGCATCGGCGCCCTTAATAACTAATCCGACAGTAAAAAGCCTCTTTCAGGTCTTGTTCCCCACCATGTCAAATCAAATCGACACCCATGTTCCTCAATCTATTCCGATTCAATCAACAAGCATAGGAGTCCATCAATCACAGGCTCTGTCCATCATCCAACCTCCATTTTCTCAACCATTTATTTTCTCACAGCCTGCCTATACACAGGCTCCTTCACAGTAAATACCTCACCAGGTGTCACCCAGAACGCCTGGTTATTCGTCTTATCATTTTGTCAATCAATAGATGAATCCCTCGTTGACACCTCAACAACATCCACCATTTGCTTCCTATGTAGGACATGCCACTGTGCCTCCTCCTCAATCTGACGTGGTTCAAATTATTTTCAAGAAAATCGTAGACTTGGAAGCCTCCACCAAAGGGGCTCATCCTTCATACTCTTTTGAAGAAGTGTGTAATGAACCCATTCACCCCTCAGTGGCTTTTGAGCCTTATCCTCCCCAATGGGAACTTCCTAAATTTTCAAAATTTCATAATCGGGAGGACCCTCAATAGCATTTGCGAGCATTCAAACATGCTTGCTACCTAATAGTCCAAGATCAGGAGCTTATGCTCCGTACTTTTCCTATGTCTCTAGCACGTCCTGCTTTCGACTGGTACAACAACATTCCTCAACATTCCTTGTTTTCTTTCTCTCAATTGGCTCAGATGTTTGTTGAAAACTTTTCAATAAATATCGCGCATAAGATCTCGATCACAGATCTTTATAACATTCGTCAATTTGATGACGAGTTTATTGCAGACTTTGTCGCTCGTTGGAGAGGGATAGTAAACCAATTGTCTTTCTCCCTTCCTCAACCCCAACAGATCGATTTGTTTACTCGATCTTGTGCTAACCACATTTCTTCCACTTTAAGGATCCAGACCTTTCATACATTTGAAGAATCCTTTATGATGGCACGTAAACTTGAGTCTTGCGCCATTGAACAAGGGAAGTTAAAACTTCACTCTAAGTCTAAACCATATTTTTCTCGGTTTACCAAATCAAATCCTTCCACTTCTAAAGATAAGAACCAGGGATCCACAAATGCTATCATATTAAAAACATCACGAGCCGATAATACTTCTAATCAAACACCATGGAGAGACTCCTCATCTTCTCGAAAAGGGTCCTCGTCATCTCGATCTTTCACTTCGTTGGGAGAATCATATGCTGCTATCTTAGAGAAAATGTTGGAAGTTCGCATGATTGAACTTCCCCCCATTCAAAATATTGATGAAAGCCAAGAACATCCATTCTGGTATAGGGAAAATGATTTCTTTCATTATCATAGAACCCAAGGTCATGACATTGAACGATGTCAGACCTTCAAAAATCTTGTCCAGAAATTCATTGATAGAGGTGAGCTCATTCTAGATAACCCAAATGCTCCCCCAAAATCAGGCACTGGATGTTTTTAAACAAACTTTTCCTAATCATTCCCCGAACCATAATGCTTCAGAGTCTCAAAAACCAAACACTCATACTATCAACTTCATCTCTACTAAAGAATCTTCTTCTGAAACTAAGCCATCTGCGAACACATCAATCGAATCAAAACCTCCTTCCACTTCGCTAATCGCTGGGATTCCACCATCTTCAAATAGGTCATCTTCAAATATTCCTACATTGCTAGATACAGACTCATCCCTCTCTGCTTCTTTGTATAACCTTCCATCCATACCTGAGACAGTGTCATCCTCATCTGTCTCATCGTCAGACATTCTTTCAATGCTCGAGGCAATTACATCCCTTCGAGTTTCCACCGCGGATACATCTACTTCTATTTCTCCCATTTTTCCTATGACTATGCCATTGGTGAACGTACCTATAGTTGTACCAACTTCAATGGAAGCGTCTTCGATTTTGACTCTTCTTGTTTCCTTTCCTACATTAGTTTCACCCACAATTACTGTACCAGAAGTAGTTCCTTTGCAAGGAGCTGCTTCTTCATCACTCACTTCTTCCATCACCAATGCTGCTTCGCCCATTAAAGGAAAATCTAAAGAAGTAGCACCAACACCTATACACTCGGTTCCAAAACTTAGACCGAGACAACCAAAATCTAACATTGTGTCATCAACATCTCCCCCTTTGTTTTCTCCAGATAGGTTACAATCACCTTATGCGGTTGAAATTGTCACCATCCCTGAAAAGGGAAAGCCTATAGTTCACGTATTCAAGAATCTGGGTGCTTTCCCACAAAAATCTATATCTACGCCTCATAAAATATTGGATTTATCCACTACAAAGGCGTCTTCTCCTGCAAACTTATCAGAACCATCATCTTCTTCTACAACACATTCTTCACCAGCACCTCGAAAAGCGGACTTACCTATTAAAAAGACGTCACCTCTTTTATCAAAATCATCATCTTCATTACCAAAAACCAGGGCACCCTTTGTTCCTCCGATTAGACCTACTTTGGGAGCTTCTTCCTCATCTAAATCGACATTATCTAAATCATCAGTAGTTTCGACCAAGCAGCCTCCTTTACCTCTGAAGACCGCGACACCTGTCACATCTCCATCATCTTCAAAATATATTTTAGGGGCTCCTCCTCCATTGAAATCAATCATGTCTCACTTACTTCCACCTCAAGTGCCCAGGGCTACTCCTCCAGATGTCCAAAAAAATAAGATGATCCCTAAAAAGACTATCAAACCTAACATGCAGGTTCTTTTACCTCGGTAGTCTGTTAAAGTAGAAGAGGAACCTTCATCATCCCTGTCCTCATCTTTGTCTAACGGATTCTATACTGAAATCCTTCGCCAACTTATCCAATATTCATCCATATCTCTTCCTCTGATTAAACCCTATAACCCTAAAGGAGTTAAACCTGCCTGGTTTAACTCTGATTTGATTTGCGCCTACCACCATACCCCAGGTCATGATACTGAGAGGTATAAAGCCCTTCAATCTGTTGTTAACAGCCTTTTGGAAGAAAGTGATCTTTTACTGGAGGAGGAGGAACATGTATCTCCTGTCATCTTAGCTCCATCTGAGCCCCAACAATCTACTCAGGCCTCTACTTCTAGTGATTCCACTCCAAACGATCTTCCACCTTCTCAAATCGACACAATTCATATCACCACTAGAACCCAACAGTATGATGATCCATCCTCATCTATAGCATCTCGACCACGGGTTGTCATTTCTGCAGCCCCCGAAGGAATTTCTCCTTCCTCATTATCCTCGAAACCCCGAGTCTCTATTCGTGCTGCACCTCGGGCTCAAGTCCCCGTATCAGTTGAGGAGAGTGTTATGAAACAACTCACCCAGGCTCCAGTCAAAATGTCTCCTTTTTACCTCATTCAATCCTCTCCGCAACATCGCCAGGCTCTGATTGATAATCTGTGTCACATCGCTGTGAATTTAGATGAGCCCCAGCCCTTCGAGATGGTTGTTGAATTTAATAGACCATCAACCACCATTTCTTTTGAAGATTCAGAAATTCCTTCCCTTTCTTCCGAGGATTTGGAGGCTCCCCTTTTTATCATAGTCCAAATCGACAACACTACATTAAAACGCATTATGATCGACAGTGGTGCTGCACTTAACGTCATTTCCTTGCACACATTCGAGCAGCTTAAGTTACCAAAGAACATAGTGTCACCCCCACCTTTTTCTCTTCGATCATTTAACGATTAGCTAGCAGTTACTTTAGGAACTGTGGTCCTACCCATTCGAGTAGGTAAGAAGCTACTTCACGAACTCTTTTACATTGTTGAAGGGAAATTCCACTATAATATGATCCTCGGACGCTCCTGGATTCATGTAATTCATTGTGTCCCATCCACCCTCCATCGATGCTTAAAATATCAATATGAGGGAAAAATCTATACTCATCCAGGAGATCCTTTTCCTTCCGCACAATGCGACATGACCACAGGGTCTGCCCCTCTAAAGGAAAATGCTTGTTCTCCTGACGGGGCCTCATCTTCTTCCATACCTGCAACCAAACTACCGGATTTACAAAATCTAGAAGAGACATTACAGCGTTTCTCACTGGGAGAGCTTCCTATCCTTTCTTTTGATGCCCATCTCAAACCTAATGAGTATGGTAGACCAGAAAAACAACCTGAATATCAGCCTGGTCTTGGTCGCATCGTCACCATTGGTCTGCCCAATCAACAGACTAATTTCATTTACGGTGGTCTTGATACGCCTCACTATCGCCCGGATTCTCCTCCTAGGACCAAACCTTATTTAACAGGGTTCGATTGTCTACAGAATCCCACGTTTGCAAAAACTTATTTATATCGATGCTCATGGAAGGGCTTTGGCCTAGGAAAATATGAACAAGGTGTGCATGACCTCACATCTATTCCAACTCTCATGCCACATCAAAAATTTGGTTTAGGATTTAAACCTCTTTCAAAAGCCACCGTCACTATTCTCGATGAGCCTCTTCCTATTGAAGAACCATCTTCTCCCGCTAGGTCAGAAGCATCACTCGGTGTGGACGACACCATTTCCATCCCGTCTAACTTTTTTTTTTAGTCAATACCATCTCCTTAGGGCCGCTAGCCTATAATATTAATGACACGTCCACTTCTATACCGTTAGTTTTCCCTGAAATAGTTGGAGACAACTCTCCTACTATCAACACTATCCACTGTGCGGATGATGATTCTATTCTCACCTATCTGGGGGCAGAGGATTCCTATCTTCCTAAAACCATTCCTTCTGACACGTCTACATTTCTCAACGAGGCCACTATCGACCTTAATATAGGGACTTCTAAAGACCCTTGCATCATTAAGGTCGGCCAGTCTCTTAATCCACAGGAGTTAGGAGATTTTACCACTTTTCTTTCCAACCATTGTCAAGCCTTTGCTTGGTCATATGAGGATATGCCAAGACTCGATCCCGATATCATGGTCCACAATATCGTTACTCTTCCCGACATCAAACCGGTTAAACAAAAATTGCATAAAATGCACCCTAGAGTAGCCCTGCTTGTTAAAGAAGAGTTGCAGTGCTTGCTCTCGGCTAATTTCATCCAACCCATCGATTATCCACAATGGGTTTCCAATGTAGTACCAATAAATAAAGCCACTAGGAAAATTTGAATTTGTACCGACTTCCGGGATCTTAATCTTGCTTGTCCAAAAGATGATTTTCCTCTACCTAATATCGACCAACTCGTGGATTTAACAGCGGGTCATGAGATGCTTTCTCTTATGGATGGTTTCTCTGGGTATAATCAAATTCTCATCACACCAGAAGACCAACATAACACTTCTTTCATAACTCCTTGGGGGACCTTTTGTTATCGTGTCATGCCCTTCGGTCTTAAGAACGCAGGAGCAACCTATCAGCGAGCAATGACCTACATCTTCCATGATCTCTTACACAAAACTGTGGAAGATTACGTCGACGATCTCCTCGGTAAATCAAAATGTCATCAGGACCATCTTTTCATTCTTGCACCTCTCTTTGAGAGGCTTATTCATTTTTGTCTTCATCTAAATCCATCTAAGTGCGTGTTTGGCATTCTCACTGGTAAACTTTTAGGCTTTATCATTTCCATTAGGGGTATTGAAGTAGACCCCGCAAAAATAAAAGCTATCCTTGAGATGCCTTCCACTTCTAACTTAAAGCAACTCTGCAGTCTCCAAGGACGTCTTCAATCAGTGCATCGTTTTATTTCACAATTGTCGGACCGTTGTCAACCTTTTCATCATCTCCTCCATAAGAATGTTCATTTTGAATGGGATGAGCATTGCCAAAAGGCCTTTGATGATCTCAAAGCTTATCTTCTTTCTCCACCTGTGCTTACACCTCCATGCGAGGGGGAGCCTTTCTATCTTTATATCTCTATGACTGACCATGCTCTGGGAGCCATGATCTCGCATCGGGACACTTGTGGTAAAGAACAAGTTGTCTATTACATCAGTTGCACCCTCCATGAGTATGAAACACGTTATTACGAAGCTAAAAACCTGTGTTGTGCTCTCTTCTTCGCAACTTCTAAGCTTCGTCATTACCTCCTTAATCACAAAACTTACATTGTCACAAGTGTCAATCCACTCAAGACAATTCATGTGAAGCCTTATCACAATGATTGTATCACTCGTTGGCTCATGCTTATGACAGAATTTGACCTCGAGTTTATCCTGCAAAAGTCTATCAAGGGTCAGGTTATTGCAGGTCAATTAGCTGATGCCCCTCTTCCAGACACTCAAAACCCCCTTGCTCAATTCCCCGATGAATATATCCAACAAATTGATTTTGGTCTATCTCCATTTAAGGTAAAGCTCTTCTTTGATGGATCCAAATGTCAGCAAGGGGGAGGTGCAGGTTTTTGTGATGATTCCTCCTTGGGGTACGCCTATCCCTGTCGCACACAAATTAAACTTTGAGTGCACCAATAATATGGCTGAATATGAAGCTCTTGTCTTGGGTCTTCAAAATGCCATTAATCTCGGCGCTCGTCATATTGACATCTTTGGTGATTCTGAACTCATCGTTAATCAAGTCACAGGCGTCTATCAATGCAAGAATGATATCCTTCAAAAATATCGTGATATCGTTCTTGCTGAACTCCAATCTTTTGATAAATTCACTATCCAAGCCATTCCTCGCACTGCGAATCGATTCGCGGATACAATGGCTTCGTTAGCTTCGCTTATCCCGCCTTTTACCGAAGACTCGCGACTTTATGTGGCTGTGCAACGATTAGATCAACCATCTCATCTCTGGAAACTAACTTTAATCCATGTTGTCACAACCAATACTCAGGATGAGTGGTATCAACAGATCGTTGATTATCTGTCTCATTCGGTCCTGCCTCCAGATCTGACTACCAATGGTAGAAGATATTTTATCCAACGTGCTAATCGCTATACTATTCTAGGTGGGATCCTCTACAAACGTGGCTTTGATGGCATTCTAATTCGGTGCCTCAAAACCCTTGAGTCATCTAAAGCTATCCAGGAGGTCCATGACGGTATCTGTGGTGGACATTTTAGTGGCTTGGCCGTAGCAAAATGCATCTTACGTTTGGGATATTATTGGCCTTCTCTTAATTGAGATTGTTGTGAATACACTAAGAAATGTGTCAAGTGTCAACAACATTCTAATCTTACACATATCCCTAGTCAAGCTTTACAACCTGCAACGGATTTGTGGCCTTTTTCGCAATGGGGTCTTGATCTCATCGGTCTCATCAATCCCCGCTTTTCACAGCGTCATCATTCTATCATTACTGCCACAGAATACTTTACTAAGTGGGTGGAGGCTATCCCTCTTTCTTCAACAAAGGCTAAACCCATAGTTGATTTTGTCTATCAACACATCATTTGTTGCTTTGGTGTTCCACACAAACTCATCACAGATAACGGTAAATCTTTCAAGAACGTTGATTTGCAGAATCTCTGCGACGCTTTCAATATCAAACTCAGTTTTTCTTCTCCATACTATCCGCAAGCTAATGGCCAGGCCGAAGCTTCTAATAAAACTTTGCGTAATATCCTCGCAAAGGTAACTAGTCGAGCTGGTAGGTATTGGCATTTACATATCCCTTTTGCTCTCTGGGCTTATCGGAATAGCATTCGTACTCCTACTGGTGCTACTCCCTTCTCTCTCATCTATGGGTCTGAGGCTGTTCTTCCTTTGGAAGTCCAAATCCCATCTCTCCGTGTTTCTCTCAGAGAATTTGTCTCTGATGAGGACTATCGTCAAAATCGTCTAGCACAACTTGAATTATTAGATGAGCGGTGTCTAAATGCTCTTGAACATCATCAAGTCTATCTTGAGCATGTCAAACGTGCTTATAACAAGCACTTGCAGCACCGTGACTTCAAAATTGGTGATCTTGTTCTTAAAGAAAACCAAAATGTCACTACACTTGAAAGGAGTCAGTGTGGTAAGTTTGCTCCCAACTGGATGGGCCCGTACATTATCACTCATAAATATGGGTCCGGGGCTTATCGTTTATCTTCCATGGATGGTATACCTGAAGTGAAACCTCTTAATGCTTTGCATCTACGGCCCTTCTACTGTTAAAGTCTATCTTACACAAATTTAGTCACAAGACAGATCTTTCATCCATCTAACAACCAGTCATATACTTTCATGGTGATTCGAAATTATGTGGTTCTCTGCCTATTGCCTCTTTTACCTTAAATATGAGTATCGCGGCTCTACTCATTGCATTTTTCTTATGGATATGTTTCTCCTCATGGTAGGAACACCTTAATCACCGCTTCATTTGTCCCAAGTGCTTATCTTAATCGGATCTAATCGGGGCATGAGTGCGTGCTTTTATACGTTTTCTTCCCCTCTATCTGATCTATCTAGGTCTAATCTCAGCTTCTTCTAAAAAAAAATTCAAAAAAAAAAAAAGGAAAAGAAAAATGAAAAAAAAAGAGATGTTATCCAAAAAAGATAGACTGATCCCTTGAAGGACAGCTACCCATACAATCAAATGAATCAAAAGATATAGACCATGCCCTCGAAGGATGGCTATCATTAAAATTCAAAATACAGACCGCTCCCTTGAAGGACGGCTGTTTCTCAAAGGACCACTCAAGGCTTCTTGCATTGATCAGCCTTTCAGTCAGTTTGTACACTTTTTAGCATCGCTGAAAGACTTCCCGTATTGATCATTCTTTCCATATCTAGCAAACTTTCCGCATTGATCAGTTTGCTTTTCTGCCAAAATCATGAAGCTGAGATTTAAGACCTTTTGTCGATCATATGGAGAATCCTCTTTTCCCAGTATGAACATGTATTCTGTCCCTTGTAAATTTCGACAAGATACTTACTTACTTCTCGTTCCGTTTCCATCCTAAATCTAGTTTGCGGCTAGTTAGTGTCAGGTTTATTTTAACCTCATATAGGGCCTTGTATGCATGGTCTTTTGGTTTCCTATCCAGATTCTATTTATGGTCGGTTGGGAGTCTGATTTATCATTTTTCTTCATATTTGGGTGTATTCCCTTTATTTCTAATCAAGGTCATTCTCACTACATCCTTGACTCTCACCAAGAGTCTTTCCAATTATTTCATCCAGTTAACTTAACATTTAACATGTTAATCAAACTCTATCATTTATTTAAAATTCATCTGATCTACTTTTTCCAATACATATCTCATCACCTTTATCTATTTTCATCAAAATATAATTAAAATCTCAAAAATATCAAATCCATTCCAGCTATTACCTCCTATCTATCTATCACATCGTCTAATCATTTGTCTATCCATGTCACATTACATCTATCTATATCTATTTTCTCATCCAAATTAAATCCACATACCAATCACATCAAATCACATCTATTTATATCCTCTATCAAGTCTATATCTATCCAATCATATCTATTCATCATCTATCAGTCTATGTCTATATCCATCACAATTATGCTACAAATCCAATTTTTGACTCTCTCTGAATCAATCGTCACGGTGTAAATAAATCGTTTACGTTTTCCATTCACATATTTATATGTGCTATAAACGGTCGGCGCCGATTTTTTGGGTCGGCGCCGTTTACTTGGGTCGGCGCCGATTAGTGTGATCACTGCCGATTTTCCATATCTGCTTGCCATAGTGTTGATGCTTGGCCTTATTTATCTGATCATTATTGTGCGCTGAATGTTGCCTTTTGGCACATATTTTCGATATTACCGTCCATTTCGAGTTTGTTCCCTTTGCGTGGAGCACTCGCTTTTTTGGCCGCTTAGGGTTCACGGGTCTGTAGGCACTAACGTCGTCTTCCTTGCAGACCGTCTAGTTGTCCCTACCAATGTGTCTCTCTTTAGAGGCTGACTATTTTGCAGCTCTCCTTACGCTCATGAGTCTGTAGGTACTAATGTCGTCTCATGAGGAGACCGTCTAGCTTTCCCTACCAATGTGAGTTCTTTAGGTTGCTGCCTCTTTATTTATTTTTGTGCATCATTAATGATCAGATCTACTCCAGACATCCGGCTGGGGCATCCTGCATTTTCATCTACCTCTTTCAAACTTGGGATCATCTGTTCTATCACCCATCCCATCCCTAGTTTGAGGGGGATCACATCATCACTTTTTCTTCTTTTCTTCCATCTCCTTATTTTTGTCTCACAACCTTGCTTATTGCAAGTTACTTGACAAAAAGGGGTAAAATGTAGACACTTAAAATTGGTTACTCAATTTAGTGTCCTTCACATTCGTTTACCTTCTCAGGTAACCTGGGGCACGTCTATATCACCACTACCCCCTTGGAGTATTAATCAATTTGTGATTTAAACACCTATCCTAAGTTTAATTCACCCCATTTTGTTTCACCCATGAGTAATTAAATATTAACTATTTAATTACACCTTTTTACATATATCCTAACCACTTATCTACCCCATATCTATTTTATCCATATATCCCCCCTATTTCTCCTCCTCCCAAACCGAGTCGCGGGATATCTCCCGTACTTAGGATGATAGGGTCATTCTCATCTTCCCAGAAATTGCTCCGTTTGGCCATTTCGGGAGTCTGTTCCCCGATCGGCGCCGACCGGTACTCGGTCGACGCTGATTTTTCAGAACGGCGCCGATTTAATATCGGTCGGCGCCGATTATAAATAGAAGCCCAGAACTTAGTTCTGGTTAGACACAGATTGCAAGAGAGAGAATGAGAGTGTTCCAAACATCAAGTTTGAGCATTATCTATCAAGTGAGAGTGAATCTTGTCCATATCAATCCCTGAGAGGAGCACTGTTACTCTGTTCTTATCACATCGACAATCGTACATCTCCATTAATTTTCTGGTGACTCTGTTCCTACATCCAGCATAGGTGGAGCCTTGCCAGTATCTCTCCGACTTCTGCAGATCCAGCGGACATTGGTGATCTTTCCTTTGTTTTCTGTTTCCCAAACCTTCTTGCACGTTGCATCGGATCGACGCCGATTCTACTAGTCGATGCCGATTCTACCAGTCGATGCCGATTCTACCAGTCGATGCCGATTCTACATAATCGACGCCGATCATCCTGCAGGCAGGTAAAAAGACATAGGTAACACAAATCCAGCTTTGTTTTCACAGTTTCCTGTTTTCTGTCACTTTCTGTCTACTGTTTTGACTCTGCTTATTACTTTGATCAGAAAATATAGTCCTATACGTACATCTTTTATCATGTATGCTTCTTTTCTTAATTGAAAATGTGGACTGACATCCGCCGAGGGAGCTTATCGCTTCCCGGACCCGCTTCTCGGGCAGTCCACCAAAATATCTTTTAACGTGGTATTTTTCTATCAAGCACTGGTGTCTTACAGGTTTCTTGGATCTACTATGCAGAATTGCTCGTGTGCACCCGTCTTATCTACATCGGCTTCCTTATCCGTCTACATCTTCGGATCTTGTCCATCAGGTATCAATTTCATTTGAGTTTTTAAAGGTTTTTGTGTTTAGTTTGGTACATTAACTTGGACAGGTAACAAGCACAAAATTCTTGCATTGATCAGCCTTTCAGTCAGTTTGTACACTTTTTAGCATCGCTGAAAGACTTCCCGTATTGATCAGTCTTTCCATATCTAGCAAACTTCCCGCATTGATCAGTTTACTTTTCTGCCAAAATCATGAAGCTGAGATTTAAGACCTTTTGTCAATCATATGGAGAATCCTCTTTTTCCAGTATGAACATGTATTCTATCCCTTGTAAATTTCGACAAGATACTTACTTACTGCTCTTTCCGTTTCCATCCTAAATCTGGTTTGCGGCTTTTTAGTGTCAGGTTTATTTTAATGCATGGTCTTTTGGTTTCCTATCCAGATTCTATTTATGGTTGGTTGGGAGTCTGATTTATCATTTTTCTTCATATTTGGGTGTATTCCCTTTATTTCTAATCAAGGTCGTTCTCATTATATGTACGCCAAACCACATCTAAACGAACGCATTTCCCGATGGCTTATGCTCCTCGCTGACCTCGAACTTGAATTTATACACCAGAAGTCAATCAAAGGACAAACTATTACAGACCAACTCGCGGAGGCCCCTTTACCTGGGGAACAATTTACCAATTTTAATTTCCCTGACGAACTCATCACCACTCAAGGCTTGAAGGATAGCTCCCTTGAAGGACGGCTGTTTCTCAAAGGACCACTCAAGGCTTCTTGCATTTATCAGCCTTTTAGTCAGTTTGTACACTTTTTAGCATCGCTAAAAGACTTCCCGTATTGATCAGTCTTTCCATATCTAGCGAACTTCCCGCATTGATCAGTTTGCTTTTCTGCCAAAATCATGAAGCTAAGATTTAAGACCTTTTGTCGATCATATGGAGAATCCTCTTTTCCCAGTATGAACATGTATTCTATCCCTTTTAAATTTTGACAAGATACTTACTGCTCTTTCCGTTTCCACCCTAAATCTGGTTTGCGGCTAGTTAGTGTCAGGTTTATTTTAACCTCATATAGGGCCTTGTATGCATGGTCTTTTGGTTTCCTATCTAGATTCTATTTATGGTCGGTTGGAAGTCTGATTTATCATTTTTCTGCATATTTGGGTGTATTCCCTTTATTTCTAATCAAGGTCATTCTCATTATATGTACGCCAAACCACATCTAAACCAATGCATTTCCCGATGGCTTATGCTCCTCGCTGACCTCAAACTTGAATTTATACACCAGAAGTCAATCAAAGGACAAACTATTGCAGACCAACTCGCGGAGGCCCCTTTACCTGGGGAACAATTTACCAATTTTAATTTCCCTGACAAACTCATCGCCACTCAAGGCTTGAAGGACGGCTCCCTTGAAGGACGGCTGTTTCTCAAAGGACCACTCAAGGCTTCTTGCATTGATCAGCCTTTCAATCAGTTTGTACACTTTTTAGCATCGCTGAAAGACTTCCCGTATTGATCAGTCTTTCCATATCTAGCAAACTTCCCGCATTGATCAGTTTGCTTTTCTGCCAAAATCATGAAGCTGAGATTTAAGACCTTTTGTCAATCATATGGAGAATCCTCTTTTCCCAGTATGAACATGTATTCTGTCCCTTGTAAATTTCGACAAGATACTTACTTACTGCTCTTTCCATTTCCATCCTAAATCTGGTTTGCGGCTAGTTAGTACGCCAAACCACACTCTGACACCAAACTCCGACACTACCTCCTGAATCATAAAACTTTTGTCATCACCAACACGGACCCCATTCATTATATGTACACCAAACCACATCTAAACCAATGCATTTCCCGATGGCTTATGCTCCTCGCTGACCTCGAACTTGAATTTATACACCAGAAGTCAATCAAAGGACAAACTATTGCAGACCAACTCGTGGAGGCCCCTTTACCTGGGGAACAATTTACCAATTTTAATTTCCCTGACAAACTCATCGCCACTCAAGGCTTGAAGGACGGCTCCCTTGAAGGACGGCTGTTTCTCAAAGGACCACTCAAGGCTTCTTGCATTGATCAGCCTTTCAATCAGTTTGTACACTTTTTAGCATCGCTGAAAGACTTCCCGTATTGATCAGTCTTTCCATATCTAGCAAACTTCCCGCATTGATCAGTTTGCTTTTCTGCCAAAATCATGAAGCTGAGATTTAAGACCTTTTGTCAATCATATGGAGAATCCTCTTTTCCCAGTATGAACATGTATTCTGTCCCTTGTAAATTTCGACAAGATACTTACTTACTGCTCTTTCCATTTCCATCCTAAATCTGGTTTGCGGCTAGTTAGTACGCCAAACCACACTCTGACACCAAACTCCGACACTACCTCCTGAATCATAAAACTTTTGTCATCACCAACACGGACCCCATCCATTATATGTATGCCAAACCTAATCTAAACCAACGTATTGCCCGCTGGGTTATGCTCCTCACCGACCTTGACCTGGAGTTTATACACCAGAAGTCAATCAAAGGACAAACTATTGCCCGACCAACTCGTGGAAGCCCCTGTACCTAGGGGTGTAATTTACCAATTTTAATTTCCCTGACGAACTCATCGCTACATCTTTCCCTCAAGGAAGAGTCGTATCCAATGACCTCTCTTCTTCGATGGATCCAAATGCCAGCATAGTGGAGGAGTCCGGCGTTGTTCTCATTCCTCTCGACGCTGAGCCTATGCCTCTGTCATTCCAGACTCGATTTCCCCTGCACTAATAATACAGCGGAATACGAGGCCCTTGTTTTGGGTCTCCAGGTTGCGTTACACTTAGGTGTCCAAATCTATTAATATTTTTGGCGACTCTCAGTTGGTAGTCAATCAAGTTATGGGCATCTACCAATGTAAAAATGAGGAACTTCAAAAGTAAAAACATTACGTGGATTCACTTTTGACCTCATTTACTCGTTATTCTATCCAGACCATTCCCCGCTCCACTAACAAATTTACGGGATACTATGGCTTGCTTAGCCTCGCAAATTCCTACCTTACCAACTGACTCTGACATATTCGTCTTGGTCTAACAACTCTTTGCCCCATCCTACTCAGCCCCCGGTTGTTTGTATGATAAATAATGTGTCTGCTAATTCGCAGGATACCTGGTACCACCAATTTCACGACTACCTTACAACCTCTGATCTCCCACCTGACCTTACTAGTACTAAGAAAACGTGTTTTTCTTAAACGTGTTTCTTGTTATGTTGTCATGGGGGGACTCCTTTATAAACGTGGCTTTGATGGCATCCTCCTTCGATATCTAACCGGTGCGGAGGTCACCTATACCATCCAACAGGTCCATGACGGTATTTGTGGTGGACATTTTAGTGGCCTTGCCATGGCTAAACGAATCCTTCGCCTAGGTTATTATTGGCCTACCTCTTAATAACAACTACTATCGAATATGTTAAGCGTTGTGTTATGTGTCAACAACATGCCAACCTTCAACATACTTCTAGCCATCCGCTACAGGTCGCACGAGATCTTTGGCCTTTCTCACAATGGGGTTTAGACCTTATTGGTGAGATTCACCCACCCTCTTCACAAACATCACTATTGGATAATCACAGCAACTGAATATTACACAAAATGGGTGGAGGCCATTCCACTCATTTCAATCAAAAAAGAAAAAATCGTCGAATTCGTTAACCATCACATTATCTGTCGTTTTTGGTATTCCTCATCGTCTAATAACAGATAATGGTAAATCTTTCAAAAATAAGTTGTTACAAGACCTTTGTGACAACTTTGGTATCAAACTTAGTACCTCATCACCTTACTATCCACAGGCCAATGGTCAAGCTGAATCTTCTAATAAAACTCCTAACCAAAATCCTCATGAAAGTTGTCAATGAGTCCGGAAGAAATTGGCATGATCACATCCCCTTTGCCCTTTGGGCTTATCGTACTAGCATTCGTACCTCCACTAATGCCACACCATTTTCTTTGGTATATGGTACCAAGGCTGTCTTGCCTCTCGAAATACAAATACCTTCCCTCTAGAATATCTCTTCTGGATATTCTCACCAACGACGATTTCCACCAAGAGCGGTTAGCCAAATTGGAGCTTCTCGACGAGCGTTGTCTTACAGCTCTTGATCACCTTCAAATCTACCAAAAATGCATCAAGCGTGCTTATGATAAGTGATCTTCATGAGCGTACCTTTAAGGTTGGTGATCTTGTCCTCAAAGAGAATCAACATGAAACCAAACTAGAAAAGAGCAAACGTGGAAAATTTGCTCCTAATTGGATTGGGCCTTACATTATCACTCACACTTATGGATCAGACACTTATCGTTTACCTTCGCTTAATGGTAAACCTGAGCCTGAGCCCCTTAATGCCTTGCATCTTCGACCATTCTACTATTGAAATCAGTGTTATATCACTTCTTATCTACCTTACGCTCGTCCCTTGAGCTCATTTACCACCGCATACACTTTGTTTCTTACATCTCAAAATCAAATCAGGCTCACATAGTGTTGATTATCACCTCCCCTTAAAAGATGCCTTCCCCTTTTTTTGTCTATTCCATGACTTCAAAGTATTAAAATGACACATTCTTAATTATAGGCTTATGAGATTTTCTTCAGTCAAACTTCCTACAAAACTAGATGCTTTATGCCCAATGGACATCTAGACCTCTAAAAATTATACAATAGACTACTCCCTTGAAGGACAGCTATATGCCAAACTATTGCTACTATTATATATAGACTGCTCCCCCAAAGGACAGCTATACATAAACACCGCATCTGCTACTATAAATAGACTGCTCCCTTGAAGGACAGCTATACATAGTTAGCCTTTTATCAGAAGCTTCTCACATTGATACCGCTTCGTGAAGACCTCAAGAACAACAAAATATATATCCCATGTAGACTTCCCGTATCGATTAGTCTATGTCCAGAAAAATAACATAAAAATAAAAGCAGTATTCCAAAAAAGCACTTTTGAGTCATGGACTTGTCTATTTAGGTTTTGGTCCTCTTTCGTCAGAAATAATCACCTTGTAACACGCCTCTCAGCACCCTCAGCCCATATCTACCACCTCACCTCACCATCTCGTCAAAGCAACAAAACTCAAGGGACGTGATGTAATACCCGATATGTTGTGATTATACAACTCTTTTCACCTATCGACTTCTCGTCTATGACAAGGTACCTAGAGGATTCAAGCTCATTCTACGTTAATATGTGGTTTGTTTGGCTCTTCTCAACTATGAGACACTCTTCTCCTCTTTTGCTCGACTCTAGGATTGTGTGTTGACTTTAATCAGGACATGATTCCCTACTACTCAGGTATGCTAACTTCCGCTTCACCCTATACCTACACCAACAACATTACCCTACCAACATCAAATTTTTTACCAACCAACAAATTACCTAACCACAGCCAAATTGCCTAAATTCACCTCTCCTTAGTTATAAGGGAGAACTACATTGGTCTGAGGCCTCTTCCTTGCTTTGTGCAATGGGCTATGGTAGGCAGCACTTAGGAGACATGGGGTCTCCCAAGGTTAGCTCGACCATCCCCTACCATAACCTATCATGTGTGGTAAATATAAATATTTTTATGTATTTCTATTTAGTCACATTCCTCTTTATCCTTTTTCAAAACATGGATAGTCAAAACACAAACATTCTATTATTAGTCATAACTCAACATCAACATACATATTCAGTTTTTAGATGTTAAACAAATACATCTTCTCTATCATCGACGCGCAGGTCGCATCCTTATTTATTCTTATAGGTCCTGGTGAAATTCAGCTTAGATCCTTGCACCTCCTACTCCGAATCCAGGCTGGTGCCATCGTGATCATCGATGCTCCCCTCAGCTTGGTCCTTCATCCATCCTCAACTGGTGCCTCCTAGCTCACTTGGTTCCTCCCACTAATCCGCTCAACATCTCCTGTCAACATATGAATGCCATCCTCTCGCATGGAGGAATCTTGCCTCCAGTATCTTCCACTCGTAACTGTGAAACCTCTAGACAACTCCCACTGGTCTCATTCACCTATGTTTGACAGCTGGTGAGCCAAATCCTGACAGGCCATGATCTCTCTCCACTGTAATCACAGCTATGTCTGGGTGCTCACATGCACCTCACACTCTGTTACCCACCGATACTCGGTATAGGCCTCTGTCATTCCCGCATCCATTACCCTACGATCGGCTGCTATAGGTCATCTGGCCCTTCTGGAGAGTGTAGGCCGGGGAGGTACAGAATCGCTACCTCGGCATCAATCCTCACCTGTATGGTCCTATATGTCATACCCTTATATCCTGAATCGAACCCAAATTGTCACCGCACCGCGATCTAGAGCTATATCCACCTCAATCACTCTACACCCCTCAACTCCTCAGCTATGTTCTCTGTCACCATATAGTTCCACGTCAAGGCCTCCAACAAATATCCAATCATGCACCATCTCCCATAGGCCTGTCTATAATACTTGACACCAATCTATCACGGCCTGGGATCTCAAGGCTTCTTGTTCTATCTGAACCCATCGTCTGAATCCCAACCTTTGCACTCCTGCCTCTCCCGACTCATTTGGGTCGACCCAAGCCCGCACCCAACCAATTTGGCTCTGACCCAAGGCCCCAACCAACCCATTTGGCCCGACCCAAGGCCCCAACCACACCCATTTGGCCCGACCCAAGGCCCCAACCAACCCATTTGGCCCGACCCAAGGCCGCAACCTAACCACTTTGGCCCGACCCAAGGCTGCAACCTAACCACTTTGACCCGACCCAAGGCCGCAACCAACCCATTTGGCCTGACCCAAGGCCCCAACCAACCCAATCCAGCCCGACCCTAAGAGGCCACAACCCAACCACTTGCTGCCCGACCTAAAGCCGCAACCAACCAATTTGGCCTGACTCACGGCCCTCACTCACCAATCGGCCTGACCCAAGGCCGCACCAATTAAATACCTCTCCCAACATCAACACAATTATAATTTTATCCACCCATCATATAGCTTTTTGTTAAATCGAGCTCACCTGTTCATGTTTTAGCATGATTAGGGTCCTTGACTTGATCAGTCGACCAACTTTGCCTAGACCTAGACCGTGACGTTTATCTCAACCAAACCAACCATTTGGTACTACTAAACATGCCTAAACGTTCCTGTACCTTACTTGTTATATCCCCTGGAGCTACTTCCTATGCCTTGGATACTAGGATTATATCACCCTTGTTTGGATAAACTATCGACCTTTGCCTATGAATTGCTGGTTTTCTATTCAAATCATGTACCCTAGTCGCACTACTGCATTTTAACGTGCGTCTACTTCTTTGGACCTACCCCACCATCTCACCATCATCTCCACACCATTTACCCTTTATCAACCCTATCCCTGATTTCATGCTATCTTCAATCTGTGATAGATTTGAGGGGGATTACCTATACCCTTAAAAGAGGAAACCACTTCATATTATTGTCTGTGTAGCTTTAACAAAGAAAAGCTACATGACAATAAGGGGCTAATGTAGACACCAAAATTTGTGTCTTACAACCCCCTGTGACCCGCATCTCATTTCACAACCTAACCTCATCACCTAAACCTTACACAATTATTTATTAATTACCTTATAATTAATAAATCCACATCGCCGTACCTGCCACCTCATTTCGCCACCTCATCATGACCTAGTCCTAACCCTAAACTAACCTAATTAAGACCTATAACTTGGTCTACATCCACACCCATGACTAATGACTCCTTACTCGCACCCAAAACCGACCTTGTAGTAACTTGACCAAGCCCGCAACTAATCCCTCAGAGAGAAAAGGAGGGAAAGTTGGCTATTTTACTAAAAATAGCCCACTTTGACCTGACCGATACCGGTTCCTACTCGACCGCCGTTGGTTACGTAACCGCCATCGGTTCCCTGTAAATGACCTCCCCCTAACCAGAAACAAAGGATCGAAGGATTTTCTGATCAATTGGGATCAAGGAGAAGTGATCGAGAGAGATCTGGATTTTTACTTGGCCAAGCAGAGACAAGTGAAGAAACAAGAGAGAAGTTTACAGAGAAGGACATCAAGCCCAAGACTGCAACTGAATAACCAGAGCCCTTTGACACTCATCTGATCATCAGGAGAGGAAAGATAGCTCATCTCCTGGAGTGTCAGGTCAACCTACTTGAGCCCTATCTTCGTCATCACAGTCCCAGAACCTACATTTTCCATCGGGAACTAGTAAGTAAGTCTTATATGTTCTTTTAGTAATATTTCTTAGATTTCTGAATCACAGTAATTACAAATTTACCCCCAGGTCCACTACCCAGTAACACTCTCCACCTAACTTACATTCCTCTACCCCTAATTTTCCCCAAGAACGACCCCCATCACTCTCTGAGTCTTCCCCGTCATCTCACTATTCCTCTTAGCCATCTACCAGTCTTAAAAACCCCACAGACACCCTGTAACCAACCTCTATCAAGAAGCACCTAGATTACTGACCCTACTGGTGTCAGTTATCCCCTATCGGCATCGGTTCTATAACTGCGGTCGGTTATCCATTGACCGGCATCGGTCACTATGACTTATACCCAAAAATTTCCTCTCACCTATTTGTCTCCTAATAACCTCAGATCCAGTTAGGTTTATCTCTATAACTCGAGCTGAACGTATCAACGACCATTGACCAAACAAAACGACATGACGTTTTATTATTGATAGTTTAGTCTCTATTGCTTTGTAACGAGGTACCTAAATCATGATTTCGCAATAGCTTCTTTGTTATCATTTGTGTTAATTCATATTAAAAGGGGAACTGACCACCTTCGAAAGGAAGTCTAACATTTCCTGGGCCCAAGGCAGTTCCCTCATTTATTGTCTAACTAAAATCTAGTGGTCTTGTATTCTTAGTTACAGGTAGTCCTTCCCAGACAAAAAGAAGTTCTTCACAGTCGATTTGATCTTTCTCTACGGTACGCGCACACCATCTCAACATTCAACAGGTATTCCTCCTAGCCCTAACCCTTATCTGTTTCTCAAAGGAATGAAAGGATAGAAGCAAATCCATTCCACAGAGCTGAAACATTATGTGTGAAACAGATTTTCCAATGTTAGCAGAAGATCCCTCCATTGGTGATGAAGGAGATCTGTGGGTGAAGGAACAGGGGAGGTTGGTTCCAATGCGGAAGGAGGATTTTGGGCTAGGATCTCCTCTATGGAAGGGATGTGAGGTAATTGGGAGGCGACATGTACCTCGATATAGATAGTGTGAACCTCATGGGTATGGGTATCATGGTTTGATGTCTCACCGGTTTGATTGGATGAAAGGACATGGTTGGGGAACAGTTTTTTGAAGATTTGTAGATTTTGGTTGGGGGTGGCGTTGGGATTATCCATAGTTAACTCGCCTTTCTCAAGCATTTCTTAGACAATATTCTTGAAAGTGATGCAGTTTTTGTCACTATGACCCTTTACTCGATGATAGTTACAGAAATCATGTTCTTTATACCATGCGGGCATGGGGTGAGTAGGGTCGAAACTAGTGTGTGGTTTTATATGTGGAAGGATGATGGCTCCAGCTTTGATAAACTTGTCTAAGAAAAAAGAGTATGTTTCCCGAATTGGGGTATATTTTCGCTGCACTCATCTGAATTGAAAAGTCTAGATGGGTGAGAGATTGGATGTGGGTGTAGCCTTATTTGACGGATGAGCTGGGCCAGCCTTGAGTACCACTTCGTTAGTGGTGCCGCTAGATTTTGAATAATTGGTTTGTGGTTTGGAAGAAGAAGAGGTATCATTCGACTTGAATGCCAAATTATTATTGCGTAATTGGATTTTCCTCTCTTCAATGGCCCGAATCTCTAACTTTCATGCCATAGTGAATGCCTCGTCAAATGTTCGGAAGGTTTGGACCTGCAAGGTTAGGGAGATATGTCTAGTGCAAGCTCGTGTGAAGAGCTCGATGAGTTCAGTTTGTGGCATTTGGAAGGTAAGTTGATTGATCAGGCTACGCCAACGAGTGACAAAATCTGTGATAGATTCATCCACATACTGACATGTGGAATATAGATCACTCATGGTAACCTTCTTGACGATATTGATAGAGAAATGATCCTAGAAGGCTTGGGTTACCTGATTGAATGAGAATGTAGAGTGTTTAGGTAACCCACTATACCAATCTAATGCAGGTTTTGTGAGGGACATGGGAAAGGTTCACAAAAGAAAAGCATCATCATGAGCGATTAGATAATACCCATGTTTGAACGACCACAAATGTTGGTTTGGGTCTTATTTTCTATTGAAACGATTGAATTTAGGAATTTCCCAATGCACAGGGTATGAATGGATATGAATGGAGGGGTGAATAGGCTCATTACAAATCATTTTGTAGGTGAGAGTGTTGCGGGAGCCAGAAACCGATGCCTCCAATGTCTGTATCTTGTCTAACATCAATTTAATTAGGTCATTGGTGGGTTGTGATGATTGGATGTCTCCTGTAGCATGAGGAGGTTGGTTTTGGGCATATAATAGGGGTGAAACTCCAGTGTATGGGGTTGCCATGTAGGGTGGTTGAGAAGAAGGTAGTGAAATAGGGGGTACGTACCTGGAATGAATAATGGATGAAATAGGAGGTTTTTGGTAGTATGTATATGGGGGTGGAAGGATCATGGTAACCCTAGTGGCAATAGGGGCTAATGATTGTGGAATGGAAAGAAAAACGTTCTAAAATGGGGTAGGGATCACTTACACTGGAGGTGGTAATGTAGCTATAGGTATATGTGAGACATTAGGGGCAAATGAGGTTGTGTTTGGGGTAGTCGTCAAGGGTACGGTGGATGTAACAAGGGCCATAGAGGTAACAAACTAGGCAGTCGAAGTGGTTATAGGACCTAACTACAAAATGGCTGGGGGTAAGGTGGATGTGGGTAGCACAAAGCTATATGGGGCCAATGCGGAAGTGGGTACGAGAGTCAAGGGGATAGATACAGGCATGATGTATATCAACTAACCCGAGGTGTCTCGAATGGATGATTGGGAAAGGTAAAACTGCAAGGCGGAAGGATCTTGGTCAAGGAGTTGTGTGAACACCTCATCTCCGATAGCGATAGTAGTATGCTGGATGGGATCCATGGTTGGTGGTAAAATAGAAGGTGGTGAAAGACTAGGTGGGACTGGTTGACAATCGGTGCGAAATACGAGGTCACTTGCTTGTCTTTGGGTCAGCACCATGTAAACCAATATTGATCAGGTAGGGATGCTTCTTTGTAAATGACATAGAGAACAACAGGAACATGTGAATTTGGTGATAAAAAGTGGATGAAGTACCAACCGGTGGCTGGAATGTGAAATTGGCTAATTAATGCTAGTTAGGGAAAACCTACGTTGGTCAGGGGTAACCACTGTCGGTCACTGTAGAAAATTGACAGTGAGTAAACATCAAGGCAGAAGGTAAAATCAGATAGGTATGCCAAATCTGAGGGTGTTTAAAATGTCAGTGGGAATAACAATAGTGACAAAGGCTGTGAAAAGTGGAAGAAAGTGAAGTAAAATATCCTTTTTTAGTAGGTTATCAAAAGGACCTGGAACCGACGTTGGTTGGGTATAACCGATGGTAGTCAAAGGTAACTGACAATGGTTACTGTGAAATTGAAACAGTGATGAAAAAAAGTGGTTGTGAATTAAAATATGATATAGAATCAGACACAAAATTTTGAGAATGATGATGATATGACCCAGGCACACTTAGGTGAAGCCAGAATACACCAGTTATGATGAGGAGTGTGTGAGGATGGAAAAAAAAAAGTGATGAACGTGATCTATCACCTCAAAACACAAGCCAAGCAAAAACACTAAGAAAATGTGATCCTAGGAATGCCCTTCCTATTATGTTTATTTAGCTTATGCTATTTAGGGACTGACACATGAATTTTGATATAGATTTTTTGGTGAGGATGGCTTCCTACAAAGAAGGAGATCTAAAAGGTGAGGTTTCAGGTATGTTATTGTTGGGGCGGGCTTCACTCTAAAGTATGACTCGACAGAGCAGCGAGCTGGGTACCCACTATGTTGTGATCGTGTGATCACCTAGAACTTATTCTAGGTAGGATGTTGTTTAAGAATGTATATATTTCGAATTTTTGTGTGGTTTGGTAAGACTCAGAGATAGAGAAAATTATAGAAGTGATTTTCTATGATTCGTTTGTCAACCATCAACTAGTCATGACTTCCAGTGTATAGGTTGCCCTCAATTAATGTGACCTAATGCAATAAATCAGAATGCAATGTAGTTATTTTTAAGCCCGAATAAAAATGTGAAGTTGGATGACACAAAAATATGAAGAGGAAGAGGGATGCTCTTTCACTACAATGCAGAAAACATGAAGCAATGGTTCTTTTTAATTACACCAAAAGAAGGGTTTCCTTTAGAGCAAATAGAAAGAAGAGGTGGATTACCAGGGAAGAAAATTAGTGTGTACGCAATTTTTTCCTAGGATGAATGAAATTCAAGGAACCCCGAATGGGTCCCACCGGGCGTGCCAAAATGTTTCACATTTTTCTTAGATAGTTTCTTTGAAGCATTGACGAAACAGATAGGGTTACGGGCATAGGAGGAATACCTGGTCAAATGTTGGTTGATGGGTTATTGCACTCGTATGACTTCTGGATCCATATCTTATCATGAGAGCTTCCTTTTGGCTAGGAGGAACTACCTGTAATGAAAACAAGACCACCAAAAGGAATTAAACAATATGGGCAGTGAACTGCCTAGCGTATGTTAGATCCGGGAAGTATGATAATCCCTAGATGGCTATCAATCCACTATTTAAAAAATAATAATGTTGTAAACAAAGTAAATCGTATTGTTATTTTAAAATGATTTAGATATCTCACTTAAAACACAATAAGAAATAGATCTAATGTAACATGATAAGATAGAATAGAATCCAAAGGTTAAATAATTGGTTCTGGGTCTCTGTAGGTCTGATAAAGGTATCAGGTAGATCACAAGTGAATGAGGGTGAGATGAGATTAGGTGGGTAGGTCTTTGTTCTAGGTTGTGTGGGAAAACATAAATACTGGTGTTGGTCAAGGATGACTAGCGGTGGTTATGTGTAACAAGTGTCGTTTATTGTCAGGTCTGGAAATGTCAAAGAACAAGTTGGGGTCTCCTTTGTGCAATCACAAAGGACTTGGGTTGGTCGGGACGAGGTATTAGGTGACTGGAGTAGGATTTTGTGAGATTTTAATGGGTATATGGAGGTTAAAATGTGGATAAGGTCAATATGGGGACAAGGTAAAACAATGGATGATAAAATGATGATGAAATGAAATAACTAGGGAAGTATGATGTTGTACTTACTTGGATTCCGATCCTTAATGTTTGTGTGTGAGGGATGGAGGTGCTGATGATGGGTTTGAATTTTTTAAGTGATCACTAACTTGAGAAAAGCTTCTACATGGGCTGTATGTACACTGCTCTTTGCTTGGATAGATCATATCATGACTGGGATAGCTGTGTAGGAGAAGATGTTTAATCTTCTTCCTTGGATGTGAGTTTTCGCTAGAATTTTGCTCTTTGAATATGCGTTATCTCTATGAGATGTGTTCTTGCTTGTAAAATTTCTCTCAATGTTTTCCAACCTTTTCCAACCTTGAAAATAAGGTAGTTTAGGGGTTAAAAGGGGTAACCGATGGTGGTCCGGCTTAACTGGTGACGGTTAGGGGTAACCGACATCGGTCAAGGCAAAATTTTCTAGGTTTAATAAACTAGGGAAATCCTCCTGATTTCTTTAGATCTTGTGTCATTATCCCATGGATTAGACTGGGAGCTTCTTGTGAGCATGCGGGAATGTGGTTAGAGGGAATGTAGGCATTGATTTTTAGGGTTCGGGTAAGTCTTAGTTAGTTATGGCAACTTGCTAAGAATAGGTCTTAGGTTGAGTTGGCTTGGTGAGGTGTCTAAGTGATCTATATGTGGGGATATTATTTAAATAAGATATTTAAATAATAAATATAGTGAGGATAATGCACTAATTTAATTTAATTAATTAAATTAATATTAGTGTGGGTGAAGGGGGTCAGGGCTAGGTAAATGTAATAAAGGGTGCTTATATGTCGAGGGACAAAAGGGGAGTGTGACCTAATTTTAGTGTCTACACTAGGAACGATGGTAAGAGACATGGCTTGTAACCAATTATTAATGTATTATGTGGCCGTGGTTTTAATGTTATGAGATTCTATTGGTGAGGGAGATAATTTCCCTATCAAATCTAGGCCCCACATGGAAAAGGGCCATGGGGTTGCAATTGGCTGCAGATCCTCTACCGATATGTGAATCTCATAGGAGAAATCTTTACATTTATGGCATTTACACACAAACTCATTCACATCATGTTCTAGCATGGGATAGAAGTAGCCCATCCGATGTATCTACCGAGCAGTGGCATGTCCACCTAATTGATCTCCACATACTCCGATATGTGATTCATAATTTTTTTTTATTATTCTTCTGCATTAACACCTTAATAAAATTCTATCAAAGGCTCTATGATAGAGAACTTGTTCCAAAATAACATACTTAGTGACTATAACAAGTAACCACCTTACTTTTTGTCATGTTTCCCCTTCTGGTTATGTATGGTCCACTATAAAATTAATGATGTCATTGTACTATGGACACACAGAAATGGGAGGCTTAGTTTCAATGAAGTACACACTCTCATTGGGGAAGTCTAGATTTAATAGATCGCGTCCATCGAATGGGTTGTTAGCCAACCAGTTTTTAATGATTTTTCCTTTGGTGGATTTCTAGTTTAGAAATGTCAACTAAAATTATCCCATCAGAGTTGTGAAGTGCCCAAATTTCTTAGATAAGTACCCTTGTGTGAGGAATGTCCACAGGTGATGTGTTGTAACAATAACCCTTGTTTCTTGATTTAACATGTAATTTATTAAGCACTTTATCATGAATACTATAACAAGGCATTCCTTCTCTCCCTATGTGTAACATGTCTCATAATCAAGAAATGTTCCACTAATAAAATCGAATGCATGTTCCCATTTATTATCATCTTCTTGAGCTAACATGTAGGCCAATGAGACACCTATAGCTCATTAATACAAGATAAAGGGGTGATCTAACCGAGGAGGCATGAGTTTGGGAGGAGACAATAAGAATCGTTTAACTGAAAAAAATGCCTCATTGCATTCTTCTTTCCAATCAATGCATCAATCCTTTTTAAAAAAAATGTTTATTGGGTGAATAAAAAAGGTCAAATCAAGGATAAACCTTTAGATTGCACCGAGTTTCTAAAGGAAAGATTTGATGCCTGACTCGTCTGATGGTGGAGTAATTTCTAGTACATCCCAGATTTTTATTTGGTTCTTTATCAATCCCTCGTTAAGATATGATGTATCCCAAAAGCTTACCTCCCATTATACTGAATATGCATTTTTCTAGATTCAACATGACACCTTATTCGATCAAGTGAGAAAGGATGACACAAAGCACCTCTGGGTGATCGCAGCACTTTCTAGCCTTATCAAGAAGGTCATTCACTTAGGATTCCACAATCTTATGGATAAGATCATGGAATATATACGTCATTGCTCATTTGTATGTGGCCCCATTATTCTTAAGTTGGATTGGAATGACAACATAACAGTAGGTTCCCCAAGGATTTATGAATATAGTCTTAGTCTGATCCTCTTCAGAGACTATGATCTAGTTGTACCAAGAAAACCCATCCATGAGAGACACCAACTCAAATCTAGTTATTGCATCAAAAATTACATCGATGGATGGTAATGGGAAATCATGTTTGGGATAAGCCTTGTTGATATCTTGAAATTCTACACAAATGTGGTTCTTTCCGTTCTTCTTGAGAACGAGGATGATATTAGACACCCATTATGAGTAGTCAACTAGATTAATGAACCCTACTTGTATGAGTTTCATCACTTCTTCCTCCACCATGAGTGCCACATTTGGCTTCATGGGCCTTGAATTTTGTTTAATTGGCTTAGCATCCGGCTTGGTGACGAGGTTGTGAAGTACAATGTGTGGTGAAATTCTTGTCATTTCCTTGTAGCTAAATGTAAAAGATTTTTTATGATACTCAAGGATTGGGGTATGTACTTCTACCTCCTTTGGAGTTAGAGAGGAACACAACTTCAAAAAATTTAGTTCCTCCTCCGTCCTGATGTTTATATTGATTGTTCCTTTGATTAATGAGGCATTTCATTCCTCAAAATCAGGTGGGGATGGAGGTAACTCTAAATCCCCTTCTTCTCCTACCTTATAAATCTCAAGATCCTTTCCAAGGGAATATTCTATCATGGGATTTCCAAAATAGGAAGAAGAATGTGGGATTAAGGAAAGATCAACCTTGTGATAAGTAAGATGCAATTTTGAAAAAGTGTTTAGATATCCTAGAATTTATTTATCACTATCAACTTGGTCTGAGATGATAATATCATTCCCAGTTTCTATGTATGTCAACATTGGGCTTATCGGTATTTTACAAACCAAGGGTTACGCACAAACCGAGACCATGAATTTTTTGTCTTCCAACTCACTACTTGGATTGAAGTGAGAAGAAGTTGTTATAGATTCTGTGATAAGGTTTTGTTTGCATGGAATCGCTTCAATTGACATGGACTCAAACCCCTTTATTAGATTTAACATTGTTGTCTTGTAAATATTTATATTCTCAACTCTGGTCACATATACCTCAGATATTTGATTTACATTGAGATGTGAATCACCCAACACCCTAATATTAAGAGCACCCATTATTATTTCTATAATGAGACCAAGTAAACGAGCCTCATATTTAGCCCCATTATTTGTACATTCAAAGTTGCATTTGAAGGAAAAAGGTAGAATCCTTCCGTTAGGAGAGGTAAGGATCACACCTACCCCTATGCCAAAATGACAATTGGCTCCATAAAAATGGAGAGTCCAATAGTTACTCAGAAAAATGTGTGTTGGATCATCCTTTGTATCTTTCTCTTTTACCTTAGTTACTTCAACTATACAAGCCTCATCTGTTCGAAGAGAACCAAGTCCCAGGGTATGTCCCATACCCATAGAATCAAATGGAAGGAGAATAGGTAAATCCTTCTCCAATATCTTGAAAATATTTTTTGTGGTTCCTAATGACATTGTCTCTATGATGATAATTTCATCCTTAACAATTGGAATTCCTTCGATCAGTCCCGTGAATTCTAATTCTGTTGTAAGAACCAAGTATTCTTTTAGCACTGAGCTTGTATGTTTTTTTAAATGATTTGTAGGAAGCTCAAATTCATAGTGGATGCTTGGCCTCTTCTTTAAGTTAGCTAAATGTATGTTGAAGGGTTTTGAATCACCCTGCGCCATAAAGACCTTCCCTAAATGTAGGAACCATACTTTTTGAAACAAAATGGAGGGAATTGACATCATGCTATGAATCCAAGGATGGCCAAGGATCATGTTATAGTTTGTTTTTTGGTCTATAATACAAAACTTTTAGTACCAATTTAGGCCCAAGGGTGACTGAAAACACTATAGTTCTGATCGACATTTTGTTGAGGATGTCCTAGCCTCTCAACATGTTTCGTGTTGAGGAGTAATTTGTCTCTTCATATCCTCACTTTCTAAGGAAAGAGAAGGGGACTATGTTAAATTTTGTCCCATTATCAATCATCACACGCTTTACATATTTTTTGTAAATCCAAACTTGTAAAAATAAAGTTGAATCACCTCTACAAGCTATTTTAGCATCCGTGGGCATCTTACTGATGTTGAATAAAAATCCAACATCTATTTAAGGATGCCCTTGAGGATAGACATCAAAGTCTACATGGTTTATTTTCACTTCTTGAGGAGGGGTGACATTAATCATATGGCCAAGACCTATTTCTTCTAGCAAAGTATCTCTGTGAGCAAGGAAATTCTTTAGCAGATCCAAGAAGGAAATGTGAGAGAAGGTCTTGGTTAAATCATTGATCAAGTCATAAGCTCCTACTAGCTTTCCTAGCGTATAACAAATGTCATCTGATTTGGTCAGGTAGATCGGGATTGGATGCAAAGAATAATATTTGGTTCTAGTGTCAACGTTAATATGAGGTTCAATGTCCTACTCTACCAATCCCATAATTGTTTTTTGCTAGCGGCCATCCAAAGGAGGTGCCAGTTGTGGGTTTGACGAAGTTGAGGCTTCACGTGTTAGGATATTAATGTTTACATTATAGTTTGGGTGGTTAGTAATATTATTATAAACAATATTACGTGCTTATATTATTGATTGTATAGGTCATATTATTGTATATAACAAACCAATATGTTTGTTATACCCATATCCCTATTAACGGGTCTTTTGTTATTTGTGCTTCCTATTAATTAAGAAGTTGGTTTGTTGTTTTCATGGCTATATAATATCCATTGTACTTATATAGATATATAAAAAGAAGTTTTCTATGTGATTATTGTGTAAAACTGATCCAAACTTGAAATTTGGTATCAGAGCGATTATGTGATTTTGAATATTATGAGGGCAGATCCATTGTATAGAGGAAATTTTCATGTCCACTATGATCAAGGTACATAGGCATATTTAGATGGATCTGAGCTCCATGACATAGCGTAAAATACTACAACAATTCACGTGTAAAGTGAAGAATGTTCCTCAGTGATAAAAGGCACTTTTGGTGTCAGTATTTTCTACATTGGAGATCAAATTCCACGCAGTCATATCCTAAGACACTTGAATACGATGAATGGTGATAAGAATTTTATTGAACATCGGTCCTAATAAAACAAACAATGTGACTAAAGAAAATCCATATGAGGATACCATAGTTACAAGTTTTTAGAGCAAAAATATGTCACCACCTCTTCAAGCGCCAATCAAGCAATTTTGCAAAAATGCACTAAAGAATTGCATCTATCAACCCTTCTCCAAGTTTGTGGAAATATACTTTACATTGTTTTGATACTTTCATGGTTTGAATGATGTCCACAGAGTCTCTGGTACCTGCATGAGAAAACCACGGTTATCCTTTCCTTGGAGACTCCACTGGAAGTGATCATTATTACGGTCTGTTTAAGTTTATCTAGCCATCTTTTATATATTGTTTTGTCTTATTATTTTAAGATAAGTTCAAAACTTTTAACGCATAGGCCTAGTTGATTTGTCAAAGTTTTTCATATTTTGTGTGTTATCGGATTTGAATAGGATCATTTTTGTAAATTGGGAAAAGTGGTAGTCTCGTGGGTCTTAGGTATTTTTATGTTTATGAATCATCTGTCAACCTTTTTTTCTTTATTTTAATACGTTTGTGCTTGTATTTTCTTTAGTATTTTTCATTTAATAGGTCACTTTTATTAAAATAGAAGTTTTTTTTTTTTAAATTACTAATGTTCATCCATAATTAAATTGAAGTTGGTCAATAAGTTATTTCTTGATAGTTAAAATTTGGTATTGTTATAATGTGACTATTATAGTCTTGTTTCAAAGTATAGAGTCATGATAAAATATGTATTTAGTCAAAATGTATTGTCGAAGTTAATAGTCAAATTGGTAAAAGAGTCGAACCATTTTTTGGTATTGTCTTAGTCAATGTCATTTTCATTTAAAAAGTAATCTCATTTTATTACTTTTTAAATTTCTAGTCGAGTCCTCTTATTTGACTCAAAAGTATAATCAATTTTGTGATTTTTCGTCAAAACTCATGTCATTGTAAAGAGTGCAAACATAAATAAAAAATTGCCTTACAGACGCATTTTTGGTGTTACTCGACGTCCGAAAAAATAAATTTTTTCACATTGCAGGAGGGAAGATATGATAAACAATGTGGAAATAGTTGAGCTTCATATCCAAATCTAGCAGAGTTAGCAGCATGTTATTGGAGGATGGAGGCATCAGAGACTGGAGGACAACCAGTGACCTCTTGTGAAATTGCCAATGATGGGGCTACTTCATTGATTTAGTGGCACGTGTCTGTTTTTGCTTTGCAGTGGTGTGCCTTATTTCAGCATGCAACATGTTTGATTTCAACATTTTAGTTTGGTGTGGTTTTTAGTGTGAATTGAAAAACAAGAACAAAATTTCATTCATGTTCACTTGTATGTGGTTATTCCTATTTCCCCTATGTAAAAACATAGTCAAGATCAAATAGCATAATGAAATGCAACATCATGAGTATTGATGAGGTTTAACAGTTAGATGTGTTCCTGTTCAGACCTAGGTTTGTGGTTAGCCTCTAGAAAACTATTGAAGGCTACTTAGATGTGTTCCAGCTTGAGTTCCCACACTGCTAGGTCAGATGTGTTCCCTAGAGTGACTGATTGACAAGAAGATGATTCTTGAGCATGTTCCCATCCTTTTCAGTTAGATGTGTTCCCCACAGTGTATGTTCAATAAGAAGTTGATGTGTTCCCTCTTCTACCTTCAGTTCGAGTGTTGTATCAAGATCACGAGCAAGCATGGTAGGTAGGTTGTAGAGGAAGTGTGAAAGTTATTTTATTACCATGTAAACATTAAGGGGGGGAATGCTAGGATATTAATGTTTACATTATAGTCTAGGTGGTTAGTAATATTGTTATAAAAAATATTACGTATTTAGATTATTGATTATATAGATCATATTATTGTATATAAAAGACCAATATGTTACTTATACATGTATCCCTATTAATGGCTCTTTTTTATTTATGCTTCCTATTAATTAGGAATTTAGTTTGTTATTTTCATGGCTATATAATAGCCATTGTACATACAAATATATATATATATATATATATATATAGAGAGAGAGAGAGAGAGAGAGAGATTTTTTTGTGTGATTCCTGTGTAAAACTGATCCGAACTTTAGATCACGATTGTTAGTCCCTATTTCAATACCTTTTTTTAAGCCATTGGGATATATTCTACCTTATTTTGGGTATGTGTGGAGAGGATCATTAAATATTTTGAGTGGTGTGTTAAATGGGGATACCAGTCCCATTTAAGTGTTCTTAGTTGGCACAATTGGGTTTGCCAAAAAAACATCAACAAATAATTGTCTTTAATCCTCTCTAAAATGTTGTAGAAACTTGTTGCAATCATAGAATGTTCTTGTTTCATGCCCGCAAACCCTATGGAAACTGCAATAATAATCGGGATAATAATTTTGAGGCCTTTGATTTGCACCTTGCTGAGGTATGAAATTACGAATATTGTTCTATTGTTGATTGTTAAAGTTAAAATTTGGGAACCCTTGCCTTTGGTTTTGGAATTGGTCTGGATACCCTCCTGGGTATTGATTGGGGCCTTGGGTCTATGTCTGTCTTGGTTTCTAAATTTGTAGTCATTATTGTTATTTCTATTGTTGTTGAGGATGATTAAAATCCACAACTTGTATTGAGGGAAAGAAGTTATTATTTCTCTCATTATTGTAATTTTTGTTGTTGTTTGTAGTATTTGTATTGGGAGAACTAACAACAATGGACAAATGTCAGTCGTAACCCCATGATTCTTATTAAGGATTTTTGGAGTAACCGAGGTTATTTTGGTTAGGAGTGAATAACTTTCCATTTTCTCTATAAGTCTTATGAATACTATCAATGGCTATTTGGTCAATTCAAAAAGCGCCCTCTAGCACCTCTTTGTAGCTCCTTAGCAAGAACTTTTGAACTTGTTCCTTTGCCTCCCTATTGAGGTAATGGAGGAATAAATCACAAAGTTTCATCTGATCCATGTTTGGAGCACTTACAGAGGAGCAAATAATTTGTCACCACCTTTGAATGAAGTGGGTTGCAAACTCATTGTGCTCTTTTTTTATATTAAGGAATTCTTTGATTCATGTCCATAAAAGTTTGTTCATATCAAAATCCTTAATAAACTCTGAAAAAAGTTTTTTGAAGGAGTGTATCGAATCCTCTTGTATCTTATAGTACCAATCAAGAGTGATGCCTTCTAGAATCTTAGGGAAAATATTCACAACAACCACATCCCACAGGAGTAGCTCTCGAATGGCCATTGCGTAAGATTTGATACGTGAGTTAGAATCACCCTACCCTATGAAATTCAGAAGAATGGGCAAGGTTCTTTGTAGCATGACTATCTATATGGAGAGGTTTATAGGCTCCTTCAAATATTCAAAATAGGTACTCACTTCATATGTTTTAATCATTGAAGATCCTTGTTGGGGAGGTGGAGGTTACATCGGTTGCTGAAATCTCACAACGTAAAAATTTGTTGGGGTATATTTCATCCCCTATGGATGACCATAAGGACATGGGTAAGTGTACATATCCCCTTGTGGTGATTTAGAGTACATGTTTACATAGAGGGGTTGACTGCTTTGATATGGAGTTGAAGGCACAAATCCAGGAAATGTTACATTTCTGGCTAGTAGGGCATTTGAGAACACACTTCCGGTGGGTGCCTATTGTAGATATCCATATGTGGCATGAAGGGAAATACCCATGCTACCCGTATGAGCTATCAAATCTCCAAGGTTTGGAGCTCTCGTATAAACTGGAGAATTCTGTGTAGCAGGTACTTGTCCATAATTATGTGGATAATGAGAAGTTCTTGCTTTCCATGTATGAACTTTGAGTATTTTGGGAAATATTTAAATCTTTTAATTTTTCTACTAATGCCAAGATGACATCCCCCATTAATGGGGTGGTTTTTAATTTAGGTGCTCTTTGTTGTTGAAATTTTTGAGGTTTTTGAGGAGTGTGGTATTGTTTTACGAATTGTTCATTATGTTTTCATCCCTCGTTTGCAGTGTTTTAAGTTGTTAGAGGGGTAGTGTTATTATTTTTAAGCAGGACGTCACCATATTCTTGTAACCTATCAAAATCTCAGTTCATAATTTGGAATATTTTTTCACTCCTAGCATATCGTGATAAGTACTCCTCATCTATATGTGGAAGCTGGTTTGATTGCATACTAATGGGTTGTCGAAACAATACCCAAGCATATGAAATTTCTCCCCCAATGAAATTCATGTTCTTAGAACATGATTGTTCATGAGGATATGTTTGTGTGATTTGGTCAAGCTCCTCGATACGTACAAAGGAACCAACATTGATTCCCCAAAGAAGAGGATTTTAAGCATTTGAACGATTATCTACCCATGTTGAGAGAGAAGGTGATTTTTGTTGTCCACATGTTTGATATATGTATATATCGTAACTTGGAAGGGGTCAACCATATTCATCATATCCCAAAAAAATTGGTGGTATAAGAATACCCGTTGAATAAAGGGAAAGTAGAAAATAGACAGAGAAAGTGGAAACATTTAAAGACTAGCTCTTTACGTCAGGTTAACCAATTTATACAAAATAAAATTAACACATGACCTTATTCGCACCCGACTTCCCGAAGTCTTTCTGAGACAGCTAGTGTAGAATAGAAATGGATGTGAGTGTGATGATGATGAATAAGATAACGAGTAAATCTTATGTTTTCAACATGCAATATCAGGATCTGTGTCTAAGGTAAGGAATGTTATAATAAGATGAAGTGGTGATATGGATCAATTTGATAGAATTTCTACTTAGAGCCCCTAGTCAATATTGATATCTACCGATATTTTGTCTATTAGTTTCTGAACACATGGAAAGTGAACTACGGGTGCTTCATATAGATTTCCAGACAAGGTAATGGAAGTGAGAATGAGAGGAGTAGTGAAGCCAAAGGGAATATGGGTGATTTTCTGGTCTAGTCGAGAAATTCTTAGTGTGATCGACTGTTATGTTCAATACGGAAATTTGTGTAATAATTTCAGGCAGAAGTGGTGAAGATCTAAATACCAATGTATGTAAACTAGTGTTAATATCCAATTGGTCAGCAAGACCATTGGGTTGTGGAACCCTACAATCACAACCAAAGACTCTTGGAGGTTGTAGCCCTTATATGGTCATACACGTAATCAAACCATGTTCCTAGGAGAAATCTAATAATTGTAGGTTTGATTAGCTATGATGTTTAGTGTGTTTAATTGTTCTATTTTCTCTTAATACCTAGGAGGTGTGCGTAAAAATTTTAAGTGTACAATCATATCAATATCCATCAATAATTTCAGGCCATTGGGTTATGGGACCAAAGGATCACAATGGTATGTCTTTTCTTATTGTGCACCATTTAGGATCATGTGGAATGAATTGAAATGATTTTGATAAGAAAACTAACTATCAAATGAAATTTAATCTATATTTTTGGTATTTTCATAGTATATCAGAACAAAACAATGAAATCAAACTAATCTAATGAAATTAAATGTTTTTGATATTTTTTGGTTTTTAAACAATACATCTAATCTAATAAACAAATTAAAAACAAGTAATCAACGGGATGTAGATAATTACTTGTGTGAATATATGAATCTAATTCTAAAATAGATAACCTAATTTATTTAAAAACCCTTCAAACCCTACCTCAGAGGTGAATGATAAATCATAACCATAGAAGAGCTATTGTTCCCCAAAACTTCCTTGGTAATGTTAAAGAGAAATATTTCTAATTATTTGATCTACTTGTAATTGCCTAACCAATGGAAATGAAAAATTTTACTACTCTATTTGATATGTAATTGAAACTAATGATTTTAAATTGATAATTTAACAAATGAAGCAAGAAAACACACAATTCCTACCTAGATAAGCAAGAGATTTGGAAAATATGGTTGTATTTGTATCTATCCCCTCATTTCGTTCCTTTCTTTCCCTGTGTGTCCATATGAGTCAATGGAATTGGGAATGCAATAATAGCACCAGGAGAAGGCACTTGAGCAATGTCATCTTGAAGGCATTCTAAATTCAATTCAAGTAGAAGAGAGATAGCACAAGAGATCTAATCTTGGCTACGCAATTCCTAGCAGGATTGTGGTAGCAATACAATGCAAGATTTACAAAATTATCAGGCCTTTTACTTGAATAAAAGCATTGAATATACATGAATTGGGGATGGGATGTGCCTTCATGCACAAGGCAAGAAGAGGTAGTTCCAACTAACTAAATCTATTTACAAATAGAAAAGTGAAGGCGAACCAAGAAATCAAAACTATTTTTAGACAATTTGTCTGACAAACGAATCCTAAAAGTGAAGTTAAGAGAAGTTTTTCATGTTAAAAAAATGCATGAAAAATTCTAGAAAAATTAGGTAGGACTGTCACCCTGTGCAGGGTAGTGGTCACGAGACCGCCACCCTACCTAGGTAATGGTTTCAAAACCACCCCCCAAGTAGGGCGGCGGTCCTAGAACTGAATGAAAAAACATGCACAGAAGAAGGAAGCCAAAAAAAGTGTAAGAAGGCTAAGTACGAATGTGTAGGCTACAAATATACACTGGGAATGGGTTTTGGAGCTCAAACACCTTCTAAAAGTACATGAATCATCACTGGGGATCTTTGTAACTATTTTTTTACAATGTAGCACGTGCAATTTTGGGTGTCTACAATGACCTATGCCTAGGTTCCCGTATCCTTCAAAGGGTCCCTAGTGACCCAAAAGGTTCTTTTGATGTTAAAAATGTGAAATATATGGAATTCGATGATTTTTTGCAGTATGAGTTATTTTTTCATATATAGGAGGTGCTAATTTAGTGATTTTGTTGGTGTTTGTTCTTTGAATGAGATCCGCATGAATCAAACTTTGTGTACATTGTTTACATTGGGATTATTTTACATGGAGTGGTATATACTAGATTTTGCAGGCCTATAGAACATAGCGACATTGGGGAAGCTACCCCATAATATGTCAATGATCACTACATTATGTTAGAGGTGGTACATAAAAACTTATATTTTTTGGTTTCCTATAGGGGAGATGATTGTGACCCTAGAGGATGTATATCTTATATTGTAACTACCAATTATCGAAGAGAGAGTACAAATGATGGCCATAGTGGATGTTTAGAGGAAGATGGATGAAACTAGATGGTACTTTATAGGAACAAAGGTACACACAAAGACCTATATTAATTTAAATTCCATACTCAGATCACAAGTTCCATGATTGCATAATTTCATCAAAATGGTTATTACTTCATCTATGGTAGTGGAAGTTGGTTTTGTGGGAATCTTGTATAATATGTGTGACATGTGTCAATGTATAGAGGAACACAAGATGATGTTTACATGGGCGAGATGTGTAATGGTGCAGTTACATCGAGATTTATACAAATTCACGCAAGAGGACCAATGGGATGGAATAAGAGCCAAAAAATTGTTTCATGTATGGATCTATGAGCATATTGTGATATATTTGCCACTTAGTGGAGCACAGGTTGATTAGGAAAGGCCCAAGGTGTTTACAGTGAGGTGGAAAGGAATGTGTAGTACGATACTAGATATTACTACTTGTAAATTGATTTTTAATCATATGTGACCAAGAGATGTTATATCAAGCTTGTACCTAGACTATGATGGATGGCTAAAGGATAGATTAGAGCTACAACCCATTTGACACATGATGTGGCTGAAGGACTGGTTTCCTAGAGTGGCTGAGTTGTTTCAGGTAGAGTGAGTATCATTTCAGTTTTTTACAGAACAAGATACATTCCCTAAGATCCGCATGTATGGGTGTGAGCCATTAGATCATCATGGTATCCAAGAGCGAGGCAAGGTACCACAGGAGAAAAGCTAGTCGATGTTGGTCCGTATGAGATAGATGTGTCCATAGAGCCGATACAGATGGATGATGTAGGATGTACCCTAGCATACAGTGCATGATGGGTGACACATCATTTGGTACTATTGTTCCTAGTTATCGTATATGTGGCAGTGCACCACCAATTAGAGGAGAAGAGGAGAAAACAGCTTCCCCTGATGGCGATGGCATAAGAGTGGCATTAGCACAGCATAAGCATAGTTTTTTTTAGTTTCTAATTATCACTTACTTATTGTATGCTTGTATGTGCATGTGATAACTAATGTGGTATTGGATGGTTTCAAGTGATTTTTATTGGTCCTTGATCATGGATTCATCGATCCACACACTGATATGGAATGCACCTGTATATGTGCTTATGGGAGGAGGGATGGAGGAACAAGTGGATTTTATTACTGATGAGCATGCCCACTTTTTTTGAGCTGATGAAGATAACACCAGTCACGTGTACCATTATACTAAGAGAGCATGACGATTCACAATTGGATACTCAGCGAGATAGGGTGGCTATGAGAGTAGGATCCCTAGTGCACAATGCGTTCACAAAATATATGGAGTTGTAAGATCGACTCCCTGAGCATTTGGTTGAGGTAGTTATACTACACAAACAGGTGGAGAGATATAGGGGGTGTGACCATTGGAGTAGATTGAGTGGTGAAACATATAGTTCTAGATCTCCCATATTTGTATATAGTGATAGTGACAATGATGCATGACATATATGGATGTAGTAATGCATGGGGGCTTTCCATCCATCGATTGTATTTTTGTATCTTATGATTTTTATGATATATAGCTAGATGATTGGAATTATTGTGTTTTTTTATTTTCTTTTATATGTGATGCGATGATTATTGTTCATATGTAAATGTTTGATTTACATTTTCTAAATGATATTAGATTAATTTATATAAGACCCCTCAGAAATCAAGAATGAACCTTAGAAAATTGTGTGTCATAATGAAATGGTTTGATTGTATATGATAAATAGAGAGATAAATGAAGCGTATAACATGAATGATGAAGGGGGTTTTTATTTTAACAAATCCTTCAACAATAACATAAGAATCATAAGAACACGAGTGTGTCATCGGATAATGAGGTGATAAAAAACAACTAATAAAGATGAAGATTCCCACAATTAATGGCGAAAGCATGTGAAATTATAATAACATGGGTGTAAGAGCCAAAATGAATTTTGGAAGAGATGGTGCCAATGATAGGAGATGTCAGCATAGATGTTGGGGGCTTAGGAAGCTAATGTGAATTAGTAGCACTATGAGGCAGATGAGATGATGTTGCGGTGGATGAGCAAGGTGGAGGACATGGATGAATGATGACCCTTTGAAGTTGTTAGAGGAGACAAGTGAATTAAAAATAAATCTTCTTTATGTCGAATTGGAGAAAGATATCTCTCATGAGAGCGAGAGCAAAAGTCAATGACACCCTTGTTTTCTATTTTTTGTAATTTTTCATGAAGGGTGCAACAGTCATTGCCATGTTGGACATTGATGTGGTGGAAATTTCTAGAAGGACAATTGCAATGGATATGCAAGCGATGAGGAGGAGGATGCTCATTATAGGGTAACTGAATAAAGTACTTTTCAAGTAGGGCACACAAGACATCATAGGTCTTAACAACATGTGATAAATGCAATAGCTACCAAGTAGGGGATGGGGAGGACTTATGTTGAAAGAAACATGGTGTAGTGTATGGAGACCTTGGAGGATACTTATAAGATGGAAGAGGAGAAGAAGAAGTAGAAAATGTAGGAGTAGAAGGGGGATCTATAACATGTGCAGAAATTAAATCTTGTTCTAAATCAATAACCTTATAACATAAAAGTGTAAATGATTGAAATGTATCATATTGTAATTTTTATTGTAATAGATGAATCAAGCCACCACAAAAGATAAATTTATTCTCTAGATAAAAAATATGAAACAATAACTGATGCATGCAAGAGTTGAAGTGCAAAATGTAATATAAAATAGGTTATTTATTTCCTTGATGAAAACTACATAAGCGATCATGTGTAACTCTAGGACCACTGTTAAGAATAAAGTGTCTACTTCATAAACATCTTCCATTTCACAATAGGTATTGATAGATATAAAAGGAAAATGAGTGTACCATTAAAGATCGTCATCAACAAGACTATGATGGAAATTTTTTAGTAATAATCAATCATTTGAATAACAATCCATGGCTAAATGATAATGCTTAAGATGCAATATGGATTTCTAGTGCCATTAAAAAATGAAAATGTAGGCATGATAAAATACTTAGGAAAATTTTACTTGTGAATTAATTTTGGAATAGGATTTCCATGAAAAGAGTTATTATCAATAAAATCATAGTAGAATTTACTTTCAAGAGTAATATATTTAACTTGAGATTACAACTGGCCAACAACATGCATCAGTGATCATTGAGAGGTTGAAAATTTCCCTTATAAAGATATTTATTATCAATATAATCATAAAAGGATTAAATTTCAAGAGTTAGAGATTTAACTTGATATTGAAAATGTCCAAAAACATGCATTAATGATCGTATAAAGGTGAGAGTCACATTGCGAGGTTGAAGCTTTCAAAACTATGAGTTATCATATGAATGTGAGAAGAAGAAGAAGAAGATGAAGATGAAGATGTTATGGTCACAATAGATGTAGACACATAAGAAATAAGAGGAATGAGAATAGGAGGAATATAAAAAGAAAAATGAAAATCATCTAGAGAAGAAGAAGAGGAAACAGGTGGAATAGACCATGAGATATGTTGGCAAAATAATTTTTCCAGTGGGAAAATTAGTGGACTCTCACCAATAGTCTGCGGGACTTAGTCCCTCTACTTGAATGGGGAAGCTACATTTATTGAAACCAAGGAAATGAAAAATATATAAAGTAATTATCATGGTGGCCTGAAATTCATGGATCACAGACGAGTACTTCCCTAAACCTGTGGCAATTGCTTGTGTTTAATACAAGAGAAGAAAATTATTTAGTTAGAGAGATAGGAGAGAACATAAAGAAAGGGATTTCAATCAATATATCACATACAATTTTTTTTTAATCAAAATGAAAACATTTCACTTGTATCAATTAGAAGGAACCATTTGCAAGAAAAGAGGAACAATCAACAAGAAACAGAAAATCTTATTACATCATGTTGCACAAATTACAATGCTCCTAGAGTACAAATTGAGATGGAAATAGAATGGTAGTAGATGAGGAAAAGAGGAAATGAAGGAAATTTCTTCTAGAAAGAAAGTATGAGCTAGTAAAAAAGTATTAACCATTTGCTCGAAATAAGGGAACCATTCATATATAGTGCTAAGGCTGACTTCCCATCTCCCTACATGACCTTTCACCTTCCTTAATGACTGTCAGCTTTTTGACTTCGGACCTTAGGTATTCCTTCACCACTATAACCCTTAGAATTCATCACATTTGGTGTTCCATTTTGTGTATTTCAATACCTTCTTGTGTTACCATAGGTAAGCTCATTTGTTTTGTTCCCAACTGTCATAAAATACTTGTTGTTAGTCATCATCAGAATCTTTTTGTTCTCATCCATCATCAAAATCTTAGTCTCGGATGTAACCATAATCTTCATGTTCCCAATCGGCATCAAAAACGTGTTCCTAGCTGGTAATACATCCATTTATTTACCGTCTGGTAATACATTTTTTCATGTTCTCGTTCGGTAACATATTGGTGTTCCCTACCGGTAACACATTAGTATCTTAGTACCAAATTATATTTCTTCATTTCAGGGTCAAAAATTAACAAAATGTGGTCGTATAATATATGAAAAATTATAGAAAATGGAATCCAATGAGAATATTTAGAAGTCCTGAAAATGAGATATTCATCATCTTGTTCTTAAATTTCCACTATTACCTTGACATTTGTGCCACTAAATTGAGTGATATAGTAATATTTTATGATCACCACAAACTAACAGATCACATGGGTGGAGAAGGGAACTGAATATACTTTAATTTGATATTTGGTTAGGCTCTCAAATATTCATAAGGACCCTTGTGTCACACTGTTAGATGCATTTCCACCTCTCACTATTCCCAAAATGTTACCTTGATGATTCCAACATTAAGTAGGATTTTTTTCATCTCAAATGTCTAGGATATGAGCTTATAAATAATTTCAAGGCTTGTGAAACTCTTCAAACAAGGTGAATAGCATTTTTACAACATGCATTTCCCAATATCTTGCTCATAAAGACCCTGATTTTGTATAACGTGTTCGTAAACCTTTATTTTACTCCAAAACTTTCCTTAACTACCTTTAATGATCACATAACTTTATCTTACACTTATTAGACACATTAGATATTATTGGTACATCCCAGGAGTTGTTTTGCAAGTGTGTGATGTCTAAAAATAGGCCTCTTTGGGCCTCTAAGATCAAATCCTTCCAAGTGAATCAAAATGAATCTATGAATTGTCTACGGAATAATTATGTGCACATGAAACAAACATTAAAAATCTAGTTAGCACATCTCTATCGGCCATGAGGGAGTTTACAGAGTCAGAGATTGGCCAAAGGGTAGGTTCAAATTACCTGGTTCAGGGATTTTTTAAGTGTGGGCTTGATTGTCATGTCTAATTTTTCAACTTTTATGCTAGACATTTATCATGACAAAAGAGGGATCTAGATTAGGTATTTGTATTGGATTAAACAAAGTGAATACAACGAAATTAGGAATCCTATAATCTCAAGAAACTAAAAGGACCAGTTCCTTATCCATTATGCAATAGGATTCATTACAAAATAAGGGTGGATATAACAAAAAAATGTTTATTAAACACAACACAAGACAAAAATGAACACATGAAAGAAATGGAAACACACAACACAAAGGGAAACACACACACACATACCTATATTCACCTATGGTACATGTGGGATACAACCCACTTTCAATGAAGTAATGTTTCTTTTTGAAAGATACCTCTAAATATGTAACATTGATGTTCCGTGAATTCATTGATAGGTTCCAGGAAGTAGCCTCCTTTTCTCAACCTCTTATGAAAGGAATTTTCTTTCATAAGTTCCTTTATTTTTGGGACAAGTGATCCTACATGATCCTTTTGATGCTCGGAGATTTTTCCACAAATTCTATCCATTTTATATTACAAATAATCTTATGTCTTCACCCACATTGTTGATTTCTTATTTATCATTTCATCCTTTCCCCAATACTAATTTTTTATTTGATTTTTTGAAATCTCTAAGTAATCCTTTTTCCCATATTCATATTTTTTTTCATTGAGTTACTTGTTCTTCTTGAATATGGGATGAAGGAGAAATCATAGTCTCATACCTGTTTTGTACATCCATAGAGTGAGTTAAGAGATCAAGACTTAGATCAAGCTCTTATGTACCTTCCACAACTTCCATAATTTATTGTAAGGATTCCTTTTTCAAAATTGTTTTGAGCTCATCACCATATTCATTGGAAGATTTTTTTTTTTCAAACTTAGCGAAATTGTTTGGATAAATTGATCCATCATCTAAACATTCATTGAAATCCAATGTTTATTTAATATGGGAGGCTTCATTATCAAAGGAGTCAAGGACCTTTGTTTCAATATTTTCCCCATGATAAGAATAATTATGTTCAAGTGGGAAAGAGATAAAATTTGTCGACACATCCATCAATAATTATCTCAGAAGTGGAATTAGAATTCTTACCTTGATAGAATCCATCGTGACTAAATTTTTAATGGGTTGAAAAATCAACACTAGATTCATCTTTTTCCTATACTTCCATGGTTCCAAATAGGAGTTAAAAGTTGAGTTGAGGATCTTCTGCCTCTTTCACAAATCATAGCAGTTCTTGTAAAAATCATTCATTCAAATATTTCAAAGTCTAGTCATAAATTGTTCTTTCTTCTTCCAACATGACATGCTCAAGAGAATATTCATGTTCAAATGGGAGTGAGAACACCTCAAGAACATGGATAAAAATATTTTCTATTTTTGTCTTGGAATTCATCGAGAATTGTATTTTCTCCTTCATGGATTACATCATTTTCTAATCTAGGCTTTTTTTTCTATAACCTAACATTTATCCACTCTCCTTCATAATCAATACCCCATCAGAAAGGAATTCTTGGTCTTATAAGGATAGGAATTTCATGTTCCCCTTCATAAGTTATAAATTATTGCCCCTGTCCATTTTCTCTATAAAGAATGTCAGCTCTAGAATCTTCTGATTTATGCACTATATACCTCATTTTTCTTATGGGAAATAAATTTTTCATTTGTTCCTTGACTATAATTTCTGCTAAAGACCAGTCCATCTATATTTATCCTCCCAAATCTCTACAAAATTTTATACTCATTAACATCCCATATGAGGCCGTAATGATTTCCACCAAGATAGTTAATAATACTTTCTTTTTAGAAAAATCAGCTAAAACAACATGGGCATCCTTTATTCTTCCCACAAGGGGAACTTATTTGGTTTCCATAGAATAACACCATCCTTTAGCCCATGTTAGGGTGAGACTATTAGAACTATGTACTTTTATTGGAATCACATTGTCAGAAGCATCTGGGTCTATTATATAGTTTTACAATTGGTATTCTTTGACTAGAAGAAAAAGGTAGAATTATTCAATTTTTTCAGTATTGAACGCACTGAAGGATAACATGTTTTGAGATGAAGGGGAAAGAGGATTTATTTTTAACCCTTTGGAAGAGGGAATGAAAAATGTTGGGATTTGGGTTACTAATTTTGATAAACAAGACTATTTTATCAAACTATTTTTGGATGGGTCTGTAAATATCCGGACCCAGAGATTTGGACTTTAGACCTTTTGACATGATTTTTAATATTAAAAGTGGATGAAGCAGATGTATCTGAGGCTGTGGAGAATTTTGAAGAAGACTCTAATTTGGAATAAGGTGTCACTTTGGTAGAAGAGGAAAACTTTGAAGCTGCTACAAGATTATTAGGTACCCTCAAGAAAATATTCTTGATACATTTACAATTTTGGAAGTAGTATTAGAAACCTTAGAAGAAGATGTTTTAATAGATGTAGGACTTAGGAGACATTACAAGTTTCAGATTTGGTCTTCTTGGCTACCACAAGGTCTAGTTTTTCTTTAGCAAATTCCATATAAGGAGGAAGTGAAATCTCCTTTCTTGATTATTTTATAAGACGAAGTCACCATGGGAGAATCTTCATATTTCTTCATCTTAGGAGTAACAGTAGAAGAAATTTGATTTTTTAATTGGGAACGACTGAACACTGTGAAAGAGAAACTTTGTTCTTATCCTTATTCACTTTCATCCCTAGATGAGTACTCAGAACACCCAATTTTATCATCGTAAATAACTTCAATTTCAGGCCCATATTATTCATCATCATTATATTCATCATGATCCAGTGTATCACAGGTTGCATTCAGAGGGGGAGTCACTAGAGAAATTTTTTGAAATGGTGAGTTGATCCTTTCTCTATTTTGAAATTTCTTCTTAGGTGCCTCTCTAGTCACATCAACTTGAGCCAATTGTTTTCTAAGAGATAATACATCATTATCCAATTTATGGACTAATGAATCTATGGTACTTATGTTTGAGCTTTGGCCTTTTTCCTTAATCGGACCTTTTTTATCTTTCCCAACATGATCAGATCATCTTACACTTCAATTTCCATTTTTTTTATTCATCCAAATCCATTGGTTGAGTTATTATCAGCATAAAACTCACCCAAGGAGTTGGGCGTTTGTGAAGAATCTTATCTTGTTGTCTTTGATAGGTCGGGCTGCTTCGGGAATTTTATAAATCATTATGTTGAACTTCATCACAAATTCCATCATTGGTTTGATGGGTTCTCTCTTTAGTTTATACCATTATGCCAAAAGTGCATGAGCATCTTCTTCAAGTTTGAATCTTTCTTCTAACTTGATCTTCATGTCATTTCAGTTAGTTATAGATCTAGGTGGAAAGTGGTAGAGCCAGTCTGCTTTGGCATCTTGTAAAGATTCTACAAAAATGTAGATTGATAAATAATTATATCCAACTCCCATCACTCCACAAGAAGTGATGAAGGTTGCAATTTGGTCATCTAGATGCTTTTTTCCATCACCATGGAACTTTGGAAAATTCTATCTTGACCCTCTAGGTAGATCATGTAGAGGCAGTGTGAGAGCTAGGAGACCTCTATTTTGTTTGTAGGGAAATGGTGCTTATTGAGCCATTGGTGGTTATTATTTAGATTATTCTTCTTCTCCTTCTTCAAATCCTTTAAGAAAATTTTTAACTCTTTCAATATATTCTTATGTAAATTCCTCTTGTGGAGGAATGTATTTTAAAGGTTCAATTGCAACTCTGTTAACACGGGACTCAAAAGACAAGTTATGATCAAATTTTGGGGAGTATTGTCAACCTGTTCTTCTTACAATTTTACTGATAGGAAGTATGAAGTCATATTTCAACTACTTTTCAAGGTTAGGATCACACACGCCACTAGCCTTTGAAGATATTATATATATTCTTTCATCCAGCTTGAATGTACAATTCAAACAATACTCCTCTACGATCTCCTCTGCTGGTCCTGAACTTATCTCACTCTTTATTAGGATTCTACACATTCTTCTTCAAAATAGAAATTTCTTATAGTAATGAAGTAATGATCAAAGCTTTCTCTGTTGTCCCAAATGGTTTCCCTCAAATCTGATGTAATATCTGATTTTATATATAATAGAAGTTCATGCCTCAAGACTTGGGGATTATCAAGAATAGCCATCAGGTGAAGACATAAGGCTCAATGAATTTTCAAATTCTAGAGGTTTTAAATGTTTTGAATATACAATTTTTTTTCTTTTTTGAAATTTAAATTGGGTGCATATATGCTAAATATTCCCCGCAATGGGTTCCAAAAATTGTTGGCAAAATAATTTATTAAGTGGGAAAATTAGTGGACTTTAACCAACAGTGTGCAAGACTGAGTCCCTCGGCTTGAATGAGGAAAATTTATTTATTAAAAAAAAGGAAATGAAAACTATATAAACTATTTTTTTAGGGAAGCTCGAAGATCGAGGATCACACTGGAGTACTCTCCTAAACCTTTGGCAATTTCTTGAATTTAATACATGAGAAGAAAATTATTTAGTTAGAGAGATAGGAGAGAGCACCGAGAAATAAATTTTAATGAAAAGAGAGCATAGCATAATTTGTTACATTAAAAACAAAACATTTCACTTCCATCAATTAGAAGAAACCATTTGCAAAGAAAGAGGAATAATCAATAAGAAACAAAAATTCTTATTGCATCATGTTACACAAATTACAATGTTCCTAGAGTACAAGTTGAGAGGGAGATAAAATATTAGTAGATGAAGAACAGATGAAATGAAGGAATTTTATTCTAGAAAGAAAGCGAGAGCTACTGAAAAATTATTAACCATTGCCTTGAAATGAGGGCACCATTCATATATATAGTTCTAAGACTAATTTTTCATGTCCCCCACATGAACTTTCACTTTCCTTCATGACTATTGGCTTTTTGAATGGTGACCTTTGGTGTTCTTTAGCCACTATGACCCTTCAAATTATTAAAATTTTGTGTTCTCATTGTCAATACCTTATTATGTTACCATATGTCAAGACATTCTTGTTGTTCTTGACCACCATCAAAAAATTTCTCCTAGTCATCATAAAAAAAAATTGCTCCCATCCGTCATCAAAATCTTGATCCTGGACGTCAACAAAATATTTTTTTCCCTGAACGACATAAAAAAAATTCCCATCCAAAAATATATCCATTTTTTTACTATTTTGTAACACAAATTTCTTATTCTTAGCCGGTAACACATTGGTGTTCCTGGCAGGTAACACATTGGTATATTAGGATACAAATTCATTTATTTGATTCAGTGTCAAAACATAACAAAATTTTGTTGTATAGTATATTAAATTTTATGCAAAATGGCTAACAAATTAAAAGATAATATTTAAAAGTCATGAAAATGATTTATTTTTCATTTTGTACAAAAAATTCCACTTTTACCTTGAGGTGTGCACCACTAAACTGAGTGATAGGAAGATTTAATAATCACCGTGAACTAATACATAATATGGGATGTAAAGAGTAACTGAGATATAATTTCATTTGAGATTTGGGAAGGCTCTCAAATATTCACTGAGGCTTGTGGAACCCTTCAGGCAATTTGCAACTTATACAACGACCTTTATGTTACACTGTCTAGATGATTTTCCTCGATTTCAATATTCCCACAATATTCCCAAAATATTCCCTTGAAGATTCTAACATGAAGTGGGATTATTTTATCTCTCCAATTCCTAGGCTATGAGATTATAAATATTTGACAAGGATTCTTGAAACTCTTCAAACAAGATGAATAGCTTTTTTAGAACATGCATTTTCCTAATACCTTGCTCATAAAGACCGTGATTTTGTATAACGTGTTCCTAAACCTTGATTTTCTTCTATAAATTTCCTATAACTACCTTGAATGATCACGTAAGCTCTGTCATTCACTTCTTATAGGAATTATATATTCTCGGTACATCCCAAGGAGGTGTCTCTGCAAGTAGCTACAAGTTTGAAAATAGGTCTTTTTAGTCCTCTAGGAGCAACTCCTTCCAAGGTGAATCAGAATGAAGCTCATGAATTGTTTTCTACATAATTACCTTCAAATGAAAAACACTTTAAAAATATAGTTAGCACATCCTTCCAGGACATGAGGGACTTTACATAATCAGATATTGGTAAGAGGGCAGTTTCACATTACCTAGTTCAAGGATTTTTTTAGTGTGGGATTGATTGTCAAGGAAAAAAATTCAATTTTTATGCTGGAAATTTATCATGAAAACATGATATACTCAAATATTCTACTAGTATAACCGCAAGAAACCATAAGAGGTGAACTAGTATGACTGGTAGAATCACCATTAATGACATTGGACACAACCTCAAGATTAGAAGAAAACAAAGAGGAAAATCACATTGAACAGTATTAAGAGAAGTAACATCATCTCTTTTTTGTGTTGACAAGGACTAAGAGGGGGGATGAATCAGTTCCTAATAAAAATTACACACTTGTGCTTCAAACCCTAATCGCACAAACTCTTGTAGAACACATATCAATACATAGAGTATTCACAATGAAATATACTAAATGTAAGGATCACAATGATAACCAAATAAATCCAATTATATTGATAATAAAATCAGATAAAGGTAGTTATATAGACATTCAAATCAGATCACAATTAGTAATGTCTTTAACAATGTTCACCAAGATACAACCATGAGCTCTCAAGAATCACCCTTGTCTCATGAACACATATGAAGATATAATACTTTTAAAATTATTACAACTCAACATCAGATATAAAAACACTTTTTAAACTTGAAAATAACATAAATATTATATGAATACACCAGCTAAGTAAAAGCATATGAATCTTCCCTCCTTTTTGAACTCGCTCTCAAAGAAACATCACAAACTTTTCTTTGTTCAATTTCACTTCATGAAAACACAACCATATTATTTCCTAAAATTTAATTCCATGGATTTTGGGCTATTCCCAAGGGGTTTTTATTTATAGCAAATGGTTCTTCAAAAGAAGATGAAAGGATTTCCAAAATACTAGCACCATTGTACCCAAAACTCCTTTTTTATAGCCTCTCCTTAATTCAAATTCAGAAGAGCTCAGTTTCCCTCCACTTTAAGGAAAATAGAATCCTAAATAAATCCCATAATAATATCTATAACATTCACAATTGCTCCATATGGTTCTTCCTAGCAAAACTTCTTCATCCATGCACCAAAAACCCTAAAACACCTTGCATTGGGATGACAAAAATATCCTAATCCCATTTTTTATTCAAGCTATTAAAAATAATAATAAATGTTTAAAATAACATTTAAACATCATATATTGTCAAAAATTATCTCAACCAGTCAAATTACTTCATTTATTGGGGCATGTTCTCTTTGTACTTCTCAAAATAGTTATTTCCTACACCCTTTAGTACCCTGGAAACTTCATTATACCCCCAAATTACTTAAAATATATAAAAATATGTCATGTAAAATTTTTATTGAAATTCAAAATCATTTAAAATACTTATCACTAATTTATAAGCCTTCAAAATATCTCCTGCTCAAATCGCAACAACGTTTTTCTTCATTAAACCATCATGCCCAAAAAGTAGTTTCCAAAGATCAGCTAATAAAAAAATCTCTAGGAACATTAAATACCTATAAATGGATTAATTTTATGAAAAAATATTCCCTATTTACATTCTAAGTCATATAAATAAACACGTAATCCATTCCATGCTTTAATTAACACAAAACTTGAAGTCAAACACATCCTGTCCTGAACTGGAAAAAACCTTCATGTCTAATGAATGACCTAGAAACATCATGAAAACACATAGTAATTAGAAAAAATATATATTAATGTAAACATATATGAGTCCTCTTTCCAAAAAATTTTTAATAATGTTCAAGATCCACATGTAGCTCCTGTTATGGCCATTTTACTAAGAATTGCTTTTTGAGGCCTCAAAATTGACCTTTGACCAGTCAACCTGAATGGACTTAAAATGACCATGTACCTACATGAAAAATTCCTTATAAATCTATGTACATTAATATCATCTCACATAAATTCCATAACATCATTTGTTTATGCTATTATTTTGGACAACCTTGTGCCAAAACACTCTTCTTTAGAAATGTACATGTTTCAGTGGGGCCCGCTCATCACCATGACCTCAACCATACATTTCTAGAAATATAAGAGATTCCAATACAAAATACAATCATAAAGTTTTATTAATCAATAAAAATATGGGTCATTATACCTCTTCTTCTATAAATTGTTTGTACCTAGGGTTTAGTTAGGGTTTAAGACCACTTTCTCTTCTTAAAATTCCTTCATAAAAACCTGATGATAAAAGCACATAGTTATATTGTTGAAAATTGATATACTCACCATAGAAACATCCCTAAATTTTATAAGGTCCCATGAAAAACAAACAATTCCAGGTGAGCATCAGAAGTGCCAACTCGAGTTAGTATCTCACTAGATTTTGATTTTGTCTCACAAAATTTGACATATCCTGCAAAATACTCATCATGAAACCCTAAAAATTTTCCCACAAAATAATTACACATCAAAGTAACATCTCCAATAATTATAATTTCAATACCATACCTCAATATCTCCATTCATTGAGACTTACCTTTTCTTACATGCTTATTACTCACTGTAGAAGCTAGGGTATACTGAAAGAATGAAATAAATCATCATAAAATCTATGAAAATGACCCAAACATACCTGATATACAATTATATATTAGAATTAATTCTTCCATGAAATAATCTAGCTCCAAAACACATTTTCACATCTCCTAGCTACTATTCCTACTTGAAATGAGCTCCTGTAACATAGTGAAACAACTTTTTCTACATCATGCGACTATTGTGAGTGCCAAAACACCCTAAAAACCTGTTATCCATTAGGTAAAAATTATTCTAAAGCATCCAATAAGCTTCTACCTCCATGCAACATCACTGAGGAACCTTAATTGGCTAGTAAGAGCAAGCAATCCTCACTGAATCTCACTTTACCAGCCTGAACACATATGAACCATCATGTTAGCATCATGTAAATCATCAAATTACCATAATTTAACATCTAACTTTTCATTAATGTGATTTATCACCAATGACAACACCTAATAGGACCACATGCATACATCACTAACATGTTCATGATTATAAGTGTAATGAACATCACAATCAGAAAAACTTGTACATGAAAGTATTTCATTAAGTGATTCATAAGCATATAGAGAATTAGGAGAATAAATATCATAAGATATATCTTTCCAGTCATTGGAATTTTTTTTTGAAATAAAATAAGCATGAGATACAACTTTACATTAGTTCTGACTAGTATGACAAACAACATCATGCCCATGTACATTTTCATAATCAGAAATAACATGATATTTATCTACAGTATCACAATCAAGACAAAACATATAATCTATAATATATTCATCATGTGTTTTAGTATAAATAGAAGAAGGTGGAGTAGCCTTGGTGACTATGGAACAACAAAGAGTGCATTCAGAAAAGTTTTGGTCTAGTGAAACAATTCTTATAATAGATTTGTAGAAACTAGTGGTAACTTTGGGTTTATTAGCAGGAAGAAATATTTTAACATTTTTAGGAAATCAATAATTATGATAAAGATGAATAAGTTCATCATCATCATAATCATAAAGGATAAGACTGACAACAATGTGATGCATAACTTGCCTTGGAGAGGAAGATCTATTTTAGTAATGAGGGTTTTGTGGAACCTAGGGAAAGGAGTTCTAAGAGAGGGGTTCAATAAATGATTTTTAAAAATATGAATATTAAATATAATTTCAGAGTCACTATAATGATATAAAAAAAAATTTAGAAGCTAAGCACTCCAAAGATGCAATCGTGTAAGAAAATTAAATAGATAGGATTTTTTCTATTTTCACCTATCTCGAAGTATATCTAAACTGGAGAAACTGATGGAAAAGTTGGGAAGAGTGTTGTAAATTCTCGATAAAACCTCTGTAACTTACATACTTTCTGGGAAATAGGCTCCTGGGTTCTGACAAGGTAACCTTGGTATGAGATACCTCCTATAGGCACCTGAGATTGTGTAGAGGGTCATTTTCTAATTTTTTGTAGTGTTATTAGTGTTTTCTGTTCTTCAATTTTTCTCGCATGTATGTTGTTAGATGATCATGAAATTTACTGGTAACGTACAAAATAAATGATATTCTACAACACCCCAGACTACATCAAACCGTAAAAAAAGAAAGATGCAAATGGGGAGTCAGACTGACCCCAACGGTCACACAAAAGAGTGAAATTACAACAAAACGCCACACTCCATCTCAGATTCCATGTAGTTCTATGTGATTGTGTGTGAAATTGTGTACTTATGTTTCCCTCGCACCGATTATGCCAAGATAACAAGTTGTATCTAGATAGAATGGAAATGTATGGGATGTAACTCTTAACTTTCACTTCATATATTGTGTATGTAGAGAAATAAGCCCAAAAATACAGTCCCTTTGATAGTATGTAGATAATATAGTCATTGATAATTTCTTTCCATTATCATGGTATGTATGTTTTGTATAAATACGGATCTCTTGCTTAAATTTCAACACTAGTGATACAAAATGCTGACGAGGACCTTGAGATAGGATTAAGAAAATTGAAAAGGATAACCACAAATGTATATAATGTGAACAAGGAAAAAGAGTACATGAGGACCCAGGGTTGAAAGGATCTCCTAAGCGCTAGTCTCCAGACTGAGCATTGGTGTCCTAGGTTAATCGATGACAAATGTGAAGATACTGATAGATAGGGATTCTTGTGACCCAACCAGAAATGGGTGCATAAGTGACAGAAGCAAGAGAGACATGAAACATAAATAATCATAGTAAGTGGATGGACTAGGAAGTGCTTCACTAGTGAATATGTTCCTTACTTAATATCCATATATATAACAACATACTTAGAGGTATAGTTTTTTAATAATGGCAAATAGTTTTTTGAAAGGGACTATACCCTTGAATACAAAATAAGGCCTTTAAGCCGGAATAAGAGTGAGAAACATAGCAGGACTAACCAAGTCCAGGTAATACAATGAAATTCCACGTAGCCCAGAAACAGCTACACAAGCGAGACTTAACAGCAAAACAACAGCAAAAAAATAGTAACCCGACAGCCAAGAAACAGTAAGAATAACAAAGAGAGCAGTAGAAGCATGCAGGACTACTTAGAGGTATAGTTATATAGTAATATGTGTGAGTTTTTATGTCTACACTCTCATATATCTTCCTCACCTAACGTCTTAGCTAGAAGATTTATGGTTTACTTTATTGATTATTTTCTTGTGTACTTTTTGCTATTTCTTATCTGGGCTTCCAATAACTATTGGACCCACCACATAAAAGATAATAAAAACCAGAAGGTAACTATAAGGTATGTATATTTCATTTGGTGGAGTTCATTATAATTTTACAACACTTTCATTACTGCTTTACTTTAAATATTTCCTTTGGATTTTACATATTTTATGGATCTTTTTATGAAGACCATATTATATTTCACTATTCATACGATGGTTGATATTTTGTTGCGGGAATATGTATAAAACTCATCTAATATGATTGATAACCATTTCTTTTTTGCAAGAATATTTTATGCATCTTCCTCCTCATCAAGTTCCTTAAGATGCAATCTAGGATTCGGGTTTGATCTAACTTTCTCATGTGGGGTAGAAAAAAATATTGTATATATTTCTCCTAGTATTCTTTATTTACAATACATTTTCTTAATTTCTTCCCTCTATTAACAAATTTCACCTATTATGTCCACATGTCCCATTGTATATACTTATTTATATTTATAGCATGCTATCATCCCTAATTTCAATCACCTTATACCTTTTCATTTACTTCTATTTACTCAATACACTCCATCACATATGTTCTTCACATTTTGACCTTAAAAATACCCCAAGACCAACAACATAGCCCATGGGAAATGGTGTTGGATTTTTAGTTTCCATTTTTTATTCCATCTTTAATGGGTGATGGTATCGGGGTATATAAACGTTTCTTTCCTTTTTAAAAACCACCACCAAATATTCAATTATTTATAGATGAATTCACTTATAGATTGCATATTTCAAACTATTTCACACCCATTGTTGGAATTTGAGTCTTGTATCTTACCTTTTTGAATTTTAGTATCTATAGTGAGTTAGGATTCAATATATTCTTGTTGAGACTTCCTCATCTTCCACCTATAGTGATTTTCACTCTAGGTTGTTATCTTTATATAGGATTATGCATCAAAAGTCACAAACAGACTACAAATAAGTATCTCCAACACTTTTTATTTTTTTTTTAATCTTGAACATGTATGTTTACATGTTGATGTATTGAATGAAGTAGATGTGTGTTTTATTTTATCTATTGTAATGTCCTTATTATATTAAAACCCTTGATATTATATATCCCTTGATTACTCTTATTTTTAATCCTAGCTGGATACCTATCTTATCTTAGGTATAGTATATCAAGACCTATAACTATGTTAGGGTTAGGTTCAATATAATATAAAATTATAACATTAGTTCTCCTTGATCATTTTTTGTATCTATATCAATTTTCTGAACTTAGACTAGATCCCTATATTTGAGAATCTAGTTGGGGAACCTATATGTTTCCCATCATATAGGTATGTGTGTGTGTTTACATATACATATGCATATAAATATTCATATACATATACATATACATGTGCATATGCATATGTATATATGTGCATATGCATATGTATATATATACATATATATACACATTTTGTCTGACAAAGAAATGGATACACAATCCTATTGAAAAATATATATTTTTCACTACAATATAGTCTATTCATGGAAGATTGCAAGAAAATATGACAAGGAAGTTACAATAAAATATTCATAACTAAAGAAGATAGATTATATGAAGAACAATGGATAGGATCATATATTATTATAAAGTGAAAATATGGGTTGTTTATCAATGATAAGTATTTAATTCAAATAGTACTATTTGTTTGATTAATGTGTGACATTCTTATGTTTATACAAATTAATGATTTTTAAACAAACGTTTCAAATAATTATTCCCATGAACAATATAATAAAAAAATTTTATAGACACCATTTTTTTTGTATCGTTCCTCCCCTTAGCAGGCTTACCACTTCGAATCCATTCCCACCAATTAAGGCATGTTCGATTAATCAATTCTTAATGGGTTAATTGATCCCTTTAAAATAATCTAAATCTCGGTATATCCTAATATCCAATTAATTATTTAATATTATAATAAGTCATATCACCCCACTAATAATTAAATAATACAAAAACCATCCAAATCATGAACCCCACTTATCAAATCAAATCTATTATCTCATTCTAATCACTCAAATCATGTCTCCCTCCACTCACCTCACTAGGGTCACTTTTTCAAACCTCAGTTACCTAATAACCACATCTCTAGGATATAAATATAGGTCTTCCCCCCCTTTTTATAAAAAAAACCAAGAAAAATAACAAGTTTCCATAACAATTTTTTAAGTTTGAAGGAATTTTTTGAAGTTGGAAGTAAGTTTTGAATTCAAGGCAAACCTCTACCATTATAGAAGGATCCCCCTTAATTTTGAACAATTAAGAAAGGAGAACAAACTGATGATATATATCTTCTCTCATATAATCCCCATGTTTCTCTTATGATGCCAGTTATGACACTATAATGTCATCCACATTCCCTGTATGTACCTTCATCATCCCATTTACTTGGCATATATACTTCTCTTCTTCTACATGATATCTATGGTTCATAATTATTTCTATATTTATAGACACAGGGGTTAACATCCTCTAAGGGAGTTAATAACCTCTTAGAACCAGAATTTTCTGGGTAGCTCCTGTCTATATCTATCTAATCCAATCTATTTCAGGTTTTCCAGACATTATTTGTAGCACAATCCATCCATTTGGTTCCCGCATATCTACATCCAAATTCAAGGATCCTTAATCCCTCCATATTTCAAGGTTGTTGGTGGCTTTCAGTATCGGTGCACTCACCTGCACAAGAATGAGGTTTCCTATCCCCACATTTTCTAGCATGCTTGATGGGACTAGACCCACAATATGGTCATTTTTGTTACTTTACTTATCTTGTGCAGGTCTCGTAAGTACAAAAATATCCTTTATTCATAATTGTTTTATATTTAGATATATTGTAACGATTTTATTTTTTTCAGATCACTTGTTTGTAGGTTTTAGTATTATCTTCTTCAGTTAGGTGTGCTACTACATTTGGTAGTCTTTATTTGCCTCGAGGTAAATTGGTTTTTGTTGTTTTTTGAAATGGATGGTTATTTAGTTGTTTTATAATTGATATACATGTGTGGAGTGAGTGGGAATAATAAAATAAGAAATAAGGATAAAGAAATGAAGGGTAAGATATAAAGTAATAAAGAAGTGATGAAACAAAAATAATAAGGGAATTGAGTGGTATAGGGATCCCCCCCCACCGAGCGCACAGCGCCACTCACCTACGAACAACACCTATCAAACTCAGCCACACCACATACCTACTCCCTCTCACTCCACACATCTCCCCTGGCTGAGTCATCCACCTGAGCTTACTCTCTTTCCTTCACGGTTTCACATATCACTCCATTTCCCAATGCAAACTCTATACCTCCCTTATCTCCAAAGTTTTATCTCCTCTCTCATTGACCCTCAACATAACCCCCTCGACTTAGCCACTCAGCTGAACACCCCATCAACCAATCTACCATTCTATCTCCATTCCCTCATCGACCTTGCCACACACTGATCCCATCATCGATCCACCCCTCTAAACTACTATCGACTGATCGAGTCAATATTCCCTATCGCCACAAGATATTCCTCAACCACTCGGATCTCTTCTAAAATCAGCACCCCATACTCACCACTACCTGAATTCCCATCTCCAACTCAACTCCCTTCCCCTTCCTCATGATCGCAATGACCCCTCTTTACTACACTCGACCCTTCCATCCAAAACCCCGACCCATTACATTCTCCCACAAATGACCGAGCTCTCTAGTCATTCGACCACTCAAGTTTATGTGCCCAGTGACTCAAATCTGTTACCGAGACATCCCTCTCATATCACCATTCCTCAACCTACCTATCCCATGATCCTCTTCTAATCTTGAACCCTGCAAGCTTCTCAGCCTTGCTACTTCACTCTAAACCGGATCCTCCTGACCACTCGCCCAACCTATCCTACAACCTTGAGTATCTACCTCATCGTCCACCAACCCAAATCCTCCACACACTTTCCGACCTACCCAGATACTACCACAGGCTAATTGGCTCCATCAATCTCACCCAAAAATCTCACCACCATCATCCTTTTTCACCCACACACCGCGTCACGTTCACATAACATGTTGATTCATCTACCACCATTGACATACGTACTATTTCCCATCACATGAGGCTACCACTTGTGATCTCTCCAAAGCCACATATGACCACCACTCAAAATTTCCATATGGAGGAACTGAATTCCCTGTTGACACCAAAATTCTAACGCTTATTCTCTAATTGTTTCGCATCTCATTTTAAATTCGCAAATTTGTGTGGGTATTGATTGCAATGTCCCCTCTTTTAGGCAATTGGCTTGTAATTCTTTACAACACTTTATAAGAAACAATGCTCGTAGCACCATATCCAACTATATGTTGATCTTGATTCTCATTATGTCATTATAAATGTGAAATCCATGTCCTTCTATGACCATCCTATTATTTTCTTTCATCATTGTGACATGACCTCATCTTATATTCCAATATCACGTTTAGGAACTTTCCTCCTTTGATTTTTCTCCTTAATTTTCAAATAATTAGGTCCTTCTTTTCCTATATAGGGTAAAAAAAATTAATGTGTTTGTGTTTGTCATCTTTATTAAAGAGTCCAATCTACTGGGTCACCCCACATTCTCAATCCCATAAATATGCCCCATTTTTTTCTATCAGTCCACATTCCTGTTGTAAAATTTCATTTCTCAATCAGCATTTCAGCTTGTCCTCAAAGTCCACATTTTTTGTCTTGGTAAGTCCACCGTTTCGTTCGCACTCATTTATATTCCACCTTTTCATTACCCATTAATACTGTATTCAAGTATATGCTTTTGATTTTAATTAGGATTATTCACGTTTAGGTATTTGGGTATGTCAATTTATTTTTTAATATCTTTGATATTTTTTGATTTAACATCAACTTTATTTTTCATCTTTTAAATCATCTCGTCAAATATCTTTCATGCCACCATATTTTATTTCTTTTAAATGCTTATTTTCACGCCTCGCATACACTAATTGCATTTCACTTACTTTTGAGGTGGAAATATACAAACTTGTGACAGCTAAATTATGTGTCAAAGATAATTCTAAACCATAAACATGTTGAAGTCCCTTTCAC